>QLTV01012184.1:2471950-2524450 GCA_003457575.1 Thermophis baileyi | reverse complement strand
CCACTCTCGGGGCAGCCAGAGGTGTGTATTTGCCGGTTCTCCGAACTACTCAAAATTTTCCACTACCGGTTCT
This sequence comes from Thermophis baileyi, assembly GCA_003457575.1. Taxonomy (NCBI): domain Eukaryota; kingdom Metazoa; phylum Chordata; class Lepidosauria; order Squamata; family Dipsadidae; genus Thermophis; species Thermophis baileyi. The sequence goes on along the minus strand of QLTV01012184.1, from coordinate 2,524,377 downwards.
CCAGAACCTGTCAGAACCTGCTGGATTTCACCCCTGCTACATGGGATGGAGTGAGCAAGGTGAAGTAAAGCTGTGCATTTGTCAAAACTTACAAAGATTACAATCCATAGGACTGGAAACAACAATAAAAGATGCAATATCACAATATTTGAGATCAAGCATCATCTACAATGACAACACCTTTAAAAACGAATAATAATTGTGGCAATCTGATGATGTAGACTACATGCAAGCCAGTAGCTAATTACAAACAGGCTTTGCAATCCTCTGTCCTCCTACTCATTCAGTGAAATTTCCTGATTTACAAAGTTTGAATACCAAGTTGAGGTTGGGCTTTCATAAATGATGTGCTGTTTGTCATCAGCTTCCTTGCTTTTATAGCAATGCCCTGTTTTTTAATGAGCTGACGCTTACTTCTAATGACTGGTCTCCTCCCTGGGAGGTGAGCAGCAGCACAAGAAAATAAGGTATGAGGTTGGGTTTGCTGAGGAAGGAAATTTACTCATCTGAACTAGGGATGATGCTCTTCTGGATTTCAAAGACATATTTGAACCTTTGGAAATCGCTAAACTTGCAAATTGGACTAGCAATAATGAGGAATGATGGGAATTTTAGTACAGCCACAATTTCTACATCTCCAGTCCTTGTATGTACAATTCATCATAATCACAATCACATTCGACTTAAAAACACATATACAAACATTTATTTTATGGAGAACTATTTATGTTTAAAGAGTCAGTTTGGCATAGTGGTTAAGGCACCAGGCTAGAAACTGGGAGACCATTAGACCTAGTCCCACCTTAGGCACAAAGTCAGCTGGGCAAGTCATTCTAGCCCAGCCTTAGGAAGAAGGTAAAGGCAAAACCACTTCCCAAAATGTCTATGGAGATTCTTAGTCATCCAGGTCATGGTTGTCCCAAAGGTGCTTTTTCAAGAGGCAGCTGGACTTTCTGGTTATTCTTTGAAGATGTTTTGCTTATCATCCAAGAAGCTTCTTCAGCTCAGAGAAAAACCAGAATGTCCAGTTGCCTCTTGAAAAAGCACTTTTGGGGCACTTCCAAAAATATTGCCAAAACAACAACAACCCTGCAGGGACTTATGCAGTCAGTCAGCAAGACTTAACAGTGACTAGATATAGATTAGATAGACAGACAACAGACAAAGACAGACAGACAGATACCCCTTAATTAGAATTAAGTGTGATGACTGCATGGTTGCCAACAGGCAATATCCAATGTTTAGTGTAGGTTTCTTTAAATTGATCCTCTTCAGTTGTGTGGTGCTACAACTCTAATTTGATCCAATAGGATGGCCAATGAATGTGCTGATTGAATGATGAGAATTTTAATCTAACTATTTAAGAGGATACCAGAGTAGCCTAATGGAACAAACTGTATGTGGCCTGAAGTCACTGCATTCCACAGGGATCCTTGGGGGTGGGGGGAACCAGTACAGCAAGTGATATAACATGAATCATGCTACAAATTATGCTGTTTGCATGTTGCATCTGCCTGTGACATCATTGCAGCTTATACTTATTATTTTCATGGCATTTAGAATTCCTGTGTCTACCACAAGCAGCAGTCAATGGTTTATTGAATAGGTCACTGTTGGCTAACTTCACATATTGTAACTAGCCTATAAATCATGGCTAGCATGATTTACAAACTCAGCTGTGGTGTACATCACATTACTTTTAAAAAAGGAAATTAACATGGGAAGGATAAAGACCTACTTTTTGTAGGTCTTTGCCAATAGTCAAAACAGCACAAGCTTACATCACAATCCTCTACCACATTTTCTCTGGTCCTAATGCTTGTTTTGGCCTTTTTGGGGGACAGCTATGGCAGCTATGGGGAAACAGATTCCATATGGTAATAGCATGCAGTATCAAGGGTTGCTACAGAAAACCTGTCTTCCTCTAAGGACCTCAAGTCAGTGTATCTTGATTTCCATCCATACCAAAGCTTGATAAAAGCCAGAAGTCCCTTACTCATAGTCTGTTGTATTCAGGTTATCTTCTAGTACAGTGGTTCCCAAAGTGGGTGGTACCGCCCCCTGGGGGGCGGTGGGATGACTTAGGGGGGCGGTAAGAGGCAAGGGTGGCGGCAGGGGGGCGCTAAGAGGGGCAAGGGCAGCAGGTGGCTCACCATACCGGTAGCGACAGCTGGCTGGCCTACTCCCTTCCCCGCAGCCCTGCCATGCTTGGCAGCCTTCCACGCAGCCTTCCTGGCAGTCCACCATGCCCGCTTGCCTTCTGAGGTCAGCGTCCAGCCCAGCCCAGCCCGTCCAGTGGGTGTGCGGGCGGCCCTTGGAAATGCAGACGCTGAGAGGGGCTGCTGCACATGCGCCCGCCCCGTTTCTGCAAAGGCAGACCCCCCCTTTGCAGGGCAATCCAAAGAGGTGAGGGGGATGCTGCAGAAAAGGCCGCCTTCCACCCGTGCCAGTTCCGCGGTGCTTGTGGCTCCAAAGCAGCCCACTGGCTTCTCAACTGGCCACCTGCCTGCTCTCTCTGCGGATCAGCCCAGCCAACCACCGGTGCCACTCTGGGAACTCAGACCACGGCGCCGGGTTGGAAGTCAGTGGGCTGCTTCAGAGCCCCAAGTCCCGCAGAGCTGGCACGGGTGGAAGGCAGCCTTTTCTACAACATCCCTCTCCCCTCTTCAGATTGCCCTGCAGGGCTCTGCCTTTGCAGAAACGGGGCGGGCGGTTTTAAGGAGGATTGGCGGGGGGGGGATGCGCGGCCCTCCGGGATGGAGAGCAGGGCAAGAGGAGGCACAATGGGCTGCGCTGCCCCGGCCCCGCTCAACCGCGCCTCCCCGCCCAGCCTTCCTCGCCGGGCGCTGCTGCACCGGCAGCTCCGCCCTGCCCAGCTCCGTCCGCCGCCACTTCCTGCGAACTTTCCAGGAGACGGTCGGAGCGAGGGGCAGTCGGGAGCGCGTTGGCCCGGCCGGCGCTTGGCTTACCTTCCTGGCAAGGCTCGGAGACCACCCGGCACGCCCATCCACCGGCTCTCCATTTTATGCCTGCACTGCATAAAGAAAGAAAGAGCGTTGTTAAGTGAGTTTCACCACATTTTACAAGTTGGCCATGCCCACCCAGTCACCTGACCACCAAGCCACGCCCACCTGAAGGGGGTGAGGTGGGGGGCACTGAGGATGAGTTTGTAGCACCAAGTGGGCGGTGGACTGAAAAAGTTTGGGAACCACTGTTCTAACACTTCTAATCTTCTAACACTCGGTTATTGCTAAAACACTTCCTATTACCTACAACATGATCAGACTTGCTTGGCACCAGGGCTTTTCAAATGACTACTGGAACAGTTCATGAGTCAGCAGTCTCCAGGATTCCCTCCCACTTAAGAAGATGCACAACAACAACAACAACAACAAAAGCTGGCTTATATGACCAGGATTTAGAACTACCTAATTAAAAGGGTTTATGATACTGCTGACTTGATTAATTTCTTATGTGTAAAAATATTCTGCCAACCTGATTTTCACCTTTATATAGGTGACCCAGGAACACAGGAAAGCAGTAAAAGAGAATCAATGAAACATGTGGCTCTTGCCATAACTTTTTGCAGTGCAGGGTGTGTACTATCTGCTTAATCAGTCCTGTTTTATTCCTGGAGACTTCTCCCATTTTGACCTCCTCAGTTTTAATTCCTTTTCAACCAGCATTGCTTATCTACTAAGCATGGTGTCTTGCTTTAAACAGGATGAATTCCTTAAGGAACCCCCCCTTTTTTTGCAAAAGGGTGAACAGTCCAGCTGCATATAGCTGTTAACCTCCCATCAGTTGCCTTAGAAAGGCCACCTCCCCTTAAAGGTCCTGTCAATCACAGGATATCAAACTACAAATACATATTTTTATTTGCGACTGTTTATTCTTCTTCTCTGTAGGGTTATTTTGTTATTTTGAGGGGTTCCCAGCTCCTTGCACTTATTTGGACCCCCACATTCTTCCAAGCCTGCCAATAATTTCCTTTTGTATGGAAGGGACAGTTTCAAATGCATAAGAATCCACAGTTGAAAAATGAACTTGATTTTATTTGTAACAGGTTCAAACCCAGTCATGGAATTCACCAAGTGACTTTGAGCTAATCTCCAGTTAGGGTTTATTATGAAGATAAGAGAAGAGGTGGAGAGCCAAGAAAGATGACTTTTCCTTCTGGAAGATGCAAATCTGATACAAAAATACAAACTGGTGTTGATAACAAGCCAATGGGAAGGGACACCCTCATAATCCTGGCCAGCAAATCAATTTACAGTTCTACTACACTGGTAAGCATTATTTTAGGATTGAAGTCATCTTGAGCTGTTGTGTCCAGTCCTTTAGGGAAAGGGTTAGGGTTAGGGTTAGGGTTAGGGTTAGGGTTAGGCAAGCATGTTTGTAAGAATGTAGCATTTGGAGAAGAATTACCATGACAGCCAACAGAACACATGGTAAACAGCAGTGTAGTGATACAAATACCTAGACAAGCAGGGATATCATATCTCACAAAATACTGGCATTTTTATTCTCCTGGGGCTCCAGAGAGGATCCAGGAAATAGTGGATGCCAATGACACTGTCATAGACCTAAGCATATCCAACAGAATTGAAAGCACAATTAGATGTAGATGCAAAAGCACTGTATTTTATCCAATAAAACATGGTGGTGGTAATACCAGCTAAATGCCTTTACCAGCTTCAGTTATTAATTCAACGACAATACTGGGTGGGCTTGGAGTCTTTAATTATTTAATGAGATTATTATAATTTATTGTAGGATGGGATTTGTTGGGTTCTGGGACAGAAGAGGCTTGAGGCAGGCTTCAAACAACAGCTCTTTATTGCAACTATTTACAAGATCCAGCAGAGAGCCAGGCTGACAGCTTCCCCTTTTATAGGGAGCTGTCAGATGGCACAGCCAATCAGCAGTCTCCATTTTCCCGCTCAAACAGTGGACCTTAGAGTAGACCAGGCAGTCTCCATATCTAACACCCCTCCCCTCTTAGTTGGAACTGTCCACTTTGCATATGTAGTCCCGTAGGTAGGTGGGGCATTTAGGAACTCTACTGGACCTGCGTGGTTCAGTAGGGGAGTTGGCTTCGGCCAGAGAGGTTGGGTCTGCTGTCGTCTCTGGCTCCGCCCGTGGAAGCTCCTGGAAGCTTTTGGGAGGGGTCATGGATTTATCTGGAACCGGTTCGGGGTCGTGACGTCGCTGGAGCCCTGGGTCGTCAGGTAGGTGTTCCGTCGCCCTCGGGTTTGATTCAGCTGTAGGGAAATCACCATTAGAGTAGTTTTGGTAATCTGTGTTTGTGGGTTGGCGGCTGCGCAGTTGGTCTATGTGCCGCCGCCATTTTCTCCCATCTGCTAATGCTACAATATAGGACTGGGGACCTATGATTTCGATTATTTCCCTAGGTAGCCATAGGGGCCCCTTGGCGAAGTTCCTTGCGAACACTTGGTCATGTATTGTAAAGGGTTAGGGTTAGGGTCCTGGTTCGATTCTGATCGGGCTTCTCTTTTTGATTAGAGTAATTGGGGTGTAATCTGTCTAGTACTGAGCGGAGTTGCCGGCCTATTAAGAGTTCGGCTGGACTTCTTCCTGTGGCTGCACTGGGGGTTATATGTTGGACCAAGAGGAATTTGTCCACTCTTGCTTGCCAGTCCCCTGGGCCTAGGCGCCCCAGTGCCTCCTTGGCTGATCTGACCATGCATTCAACCTGACCATTACAGGATGGATTAAAAGGAGCAGCCAGTGCGTGGCGAATGCCTTGTTTGGCCAGGAATCCCTCGAATTGTGTGGCCGTGAATTGAGGCCCGTTGTCTGAGACTATCACGTCTGGTAACCCATGGGTGGCAAAGAGCTTTCTGAGCATGTGGATTACTGCCTCGGCAGTGGTTGACTCCATTAATATGATCTCCAGCCATTTGGAGTATGCGTCAACCACTACCATGAATGTTTGGCTGTGGAATGGACCCGCAAAATCAATATGGACTCTCCACCAGGGTGCCGTAGGCCTTTCCCATTCCTGAACCGGGGCTTTGGGGGGCGCGGCCCTAGATTCCTGGCACAGCGTACAGCCGGACACGCATTCTGCTATTTGCTTGTCCATGTTTGGCCACCAAACATAACTCTGGGCCAGTGCCTTCATCCTGACCACCCCCGGGTGACCCTCATGCAATGCCCTTAGTATCTCCTCTCGTAGCGATGGAGGAACAATGATGCAATCTCCCCACAATAGGCAACCCCCTTGCGCCAAAATTTCATGCTGTCTCGTAAAATATGGTTTAAAGTCTGGTTTGACAGGCCCTTGTGGCCATCCCCTCCACACCCAGTTCAAAATAGTCTGAAAGGTTGGGTCCTTGGCTGACTGTGCAGCCACCTCTGCCGAAGTGACCAGGCCAGAGTCTAGGCAGTCAATGAGGAGGATGGGGATGCCCAGAGTGGGGTCGTCCACAAGGACTGGCAGTGGGCAACGGCTGAGGGCATCAGCATGCTCCATGGATTTGCCCGGCCGGTGGGTCAGCTTATAGAAATAGGCTGCGAAGAAGACGGTCCATCTGGTGAGCTGGGGGGAGAGAGATGCTGGTGTGGGGCGGTCCCCAGTGATAAGCCCTAACAAGGGCTTGTGGTCAGTGACCAGCTCAAAGTCCCTGCCGTAAAGGTATTTGTGAAAACGTTTCACCCCGGCCACCGCAGCAAGCGCCTCCCTGTCAAGCTGACTGTAGTTTCGTTCAGCACTGGACAGCATCCTGGAAAAGTAAGCGACAGGGGCCTCCAGGCCATTGGGCAGCCGGTGGCTCAGGACAGCCCCGACCCCAAATGGGGAGGCATCGCACACCAACACCACCGGTAGCGTCTCGTTGAATTGGAGAAGGAAGCTGTCTTTGGACAGGAGGTGCTTAACGGCCCAGAAAGCAACTGCCTCAGACTTTCCCCAAACCCAGGGAGCTTTCTTGGACAGGAGGCGATGTAGGGGCTCGGCAACAGTAGCCTTATTTTTTAAAAACACACTGTAGAAATTCAGCAGTCCTAAAAAGGCTTGGAGCTTGGACTTGTTGGTGGGTGTGGGGGCTTCTTGGATTGCCCTGACCTTGTCCTTAGTAGGGTGGATGCCAGTCCCATCTATGCGATAACCTAGGAACTCCACTTCAGGTACCACTATCTGGCATTTGCTCCCCTTGACTCTTCAGGTTTAGAGACCGGCAGCTCTAAACCTGAATAGGACCTCCCTAAGCCTAGCCTTCAGTTGGGTTTCGTCGCGGGCGGTGATTAGCACGTCATCGAAATAGGGTACTACGCCTGGAATCTTAGTTAGAAGGTGTTCCATAATCCCCTGAAATATTCCAAGGGCTATGCTGACCCAAAATTGTAAGCGGTTTTAAATGCCCCCCATGCGTGACTATGGTTTGCACCTCGGCTGTAGCGCCATCTACCAGCAGTTGCTGGTACGCCTGCGCGAGATCTAGTTTAGCAAAGATGGCGCCCGGACCTAGCATGTGCAGTAAATGCTGGACAATTGGGACTGGGTATGCACTCTGTTGAAGGGCCTTATTAAGGGTGCATTTATAATTAGCGCAGATGCGCACTGACCCGTCGCTTTTGACCGGTGTCACTATGGGTGTCTCCTATTTCGCATGATCGACCGGCTCTAACACTCCCTGGCTAATTAGCTTGTCCAATTCACGGTCGATCTTGGGCTTCAAAGCGAAGGGGACCCTCCGGGGTTTCATCCTGATTGGCGCTACAGCCGAGGCGCAAACCATAGTCACGCATCAGGTTGGTGCGCTTACTGGGTAGGTTTGCTCAGCAGACTTTGGCGAGGTGCCCCGGTCGTTTGCAGCGCTGGCAAATGGCATCTCGGAACCTGCAGGTGGCTCGTGGGTGCGGACCTCCACAGCTATAGCAAGGTTGTGGTCTTTGTGCTTCTGCTCCTCGGCGCCGGTCTGTCCGGTAGACCTCCTCCTCACTGTCATCCTCGGGGTCGTGTAGGCACTGGTTCTCATGGATCGCTGGCATTGCCTTCTGGGGTGCCAGCACGCTTCGTCGGTGGAGCAACTCCGCGGCTTTATTAGATGACTCGGTTTCCCTTGCCTCGTCCAATGCTGTTTGTAGCGTTACATTGGACTTCACAAGTAGTCTTCGTTGCAGGTGAATGTCCTGCACCCCACATATTAGTTGGTCTAATAATATGTCATCTAGGTCCCTAAATTCGCAGTGCGTCGCAGCCTTCTTCAGTGCCGCCAGGTATTGACTGATGGACTCTCCCTCCTTCTGTAATCATTGGCAGAATTCATGCTGTCTGACCACCTTGGAGGGCATCGGATCGTAGTGGGTCTGCAGCATGTTCTGCAGGACCTTCCAGGGAACCATCTCCACTGGCGTTGGCTCTGACAGGGACTCAGCCGTGTCGAAAACCTCATGGCCGCAATGGCTGAGGAAAAGCGCCCATTTCCTATTGTCAGCCAGGCCGAGGAGGTCGTTGGCCTCCAAAAAACACCTGAAGTGGGTCATGTAGGACCCCCAGTTCTCCTTTGCTGGGTCGAAGGGAGTCGGCGGATGGAACGCTGACATCTCGGCCTATGCAGTTTGAATTTTACCGCACAAAATGGCCACCGTTCTTTCTGCCGCCGGGCTGGATCTTCAGCGTCTGCTTTCAGCTCTTTTTGTTATGCCTTCTTCAGAATCCCACCTTCGTCACCAGTTGTTGGGTTCTAGGACAGAAGAGGCTTGAGGCAGGCTTCAAACAACAGCTCTTTATTGCAATTATATACAAGATCCAGCAGAGAGCCAGGCTGACAGCTTCCCCTTTTATAGGGAGCTGTCAGATGGCACAGCCAATCAGCAGTCTCCATTTTCCCGCTCAAACAGTGGAGCTTAGAGTAGACCAGGCAGTCTCAATATCTAACAGGATTCATGCTTTGCACTGAATCATAAAGTAGTCTCTGTGGCTTTTGTTTAATATCCAGCCATTCAGATTTTAAAATGATTTTTAGAGCTGGGATAATCAGGCTTCTTCTCTAGGGCAAAGGCTGCAAAATTAATTTTCTTCCTATCTCTTCATTTGATTAGTCACATCTGACTTTTAGAAACATTATAGTTAAATTCTATCCATTCTTTCCAATGTTTTAGAATTTTAATTTCAATTTTCTAGCACCTCCAATCATTCCTACAACATCCATCTAGATATGATTCATGCTTCGTACATTTCATGTGCCAATCTTTCAGTGGTGGGTTGCTACCGGTTCAACCCGGTACGGCGAACCGGTAGCGGTGGCAGCGGGAGGCTCCACCCACCCACCCGGACGTCATCAAAAAACGCTCTGTGCGCACATGAAGCGCCCGCGCACGCACGCTCCTGTTCCCGAACCGGTAGCAAAGGTAAGTAGAACCCACTACTGCAATCTTTTAATTTTCTTCCATTGCCAACAGTGTCTTTTTCCTAGGCTTCATCAGTATCACAACATTTCAAGGCTGTTTCCCCTTCTGTATTGTTTTTTCTTAGACTATTAGTAGCATGTAATTTAACTGACTAAATACATTCTGCCACATAAGAAAAAGAATAATTTTCCCACAGTGTTGTCCAGTTACATTTAATGGGGAAACACAAGGGTTTCAGATTTCTTGAGCCTAAACTGTAGTTTGGGGCTCTAAATTGGTCCCCCCTGAATCTTATCAGAATCTGAAAGTGTAATTCATAAAAAAAATATATTGGGTTGGAAGTTTTTATTATTTGCCAGTAAGTCATTTGGGTAGGATGAATGAGCTAATGGCCTAAAATCCAATTAAATGTACGGTACAGTGTTTACCATGTAAATATATGTAGTATGATCCTGCCCACATCCCACTAATGACTAATCTCATATTTATTTTATAAAAAAAGATTTGTTTGCAATGAGTTTGAAATGAAAGCCTGCATTATTTACAAATGAAGAATAATGGAGCAAAAACGCCCTTGGTTCATCAAATATATCACAGTGGAGATATGTTGAGTAAATTCCCTGATGGCTAAAGAGACATTTTTTTTTTAAAGAAAGCCACATGAAAGAAATTGAAAAGTTAAACGTTGCCTTTTTTTTTTTTAAATTGTCAGCTTGTCCCCTGGCAGACCCAGAGGAAACAGAAATGCAGACGTGCATCTTTAGAGAGCTAAATTAAACTCTGGAGAACTTGATAACCATATGCCTCTCTCATGGCGACGACTTCCTTCCACCCTCCCCCAATAGAGCATCGCCTCTTACCTATTTTAGAGGGTGTAAGAAGTGAAGTGAGGACTGGGTAGAATGAAAGAGAGCAGGAGGAAGGAAAAAGAGAGCACTGCCTCACTTGGTGTTCAGAGCAATTGAAAATATCTTACTTCCACACACAGCGGCAGGAAAGTAGGGCAGCAGCTTGTTGATCTTGCCAGGCCCTTCATGTCCTCCCTTAAGCTGAGAAGAAACAGCTCTGGGCCCACGGATTGATGGCACCACAATGTGGGCCAATGGGCACACCTGCCCTTCAGCTGCCATTTCTTCTCTGCCTGAGGGCTGTGTGCCTGGCAAGACTGGCAAGTTGCTGCCCTACTTTGGGCAGTTGGTCCTAAATGAAGAAACCAGACTAATGTTCATTCATTACTTATTCAGTTATTAGCTATATGGGGCTGTTATTAGGAAGAATGATGATAGCAAAATTAAGCCTGATTTGGACTATAGCACTTTTGATTATGAATGGTTATTTATATAACTGAATGCATTTCCTGCATTCCTAATTACATGGATTACAATTATTTTCAGCTGAATGTACATAGAGTCTTTCTCTTCAGCTACTCAGTGTTGAAAACCAGGGTAAAGTTAGGAGAATGGAGGGAGGGAAGGAGAGGGTGAGGGTTTGATATAGTATCCCAATTGCTTCCCCATAGTTGGAACATAGAATAATAGAGTTGGAAGAGACCTCCGAGGTCTTCTAGTCCCCCCCTTGCTTGAGCAGGAGACCGTATACCATTTCAGACAAATGGTTGTCCAGTCTCTTTTTGAAAGCCTCCAGTGATGGAGCACCCACAACTTCTGAAGGCAAGCTATTCCATTGGTTGATTGCTCTCACCATTAGGAAATTTCTCCGTAGTTGTAGGTTGTTTCCCTCCTTGGTTAGTTTCCAACCATTGTTTCATGTCTTGCCTTTTGGTGCTTTGTAAAATAGTTTCTCCCCCTTGTCTTTGTAGCAGCCCCTCAAATATTGGAACAGTGCTATTATGTCATCCCTAGTCCCTCTTTTCATTAGATTAAACATAACAGTTCTTTGCATGTTTTAGCCTCCAGCTGCCTAATCATTTTTGTTGCTCTTCTCTGCACTCTTTCCAGAGTCTCAACATCTTTTTTATATTGGGGTGACCAGAACTGGATGCAGTATTCCAAGTGTGGCCTTACTAAGGCTTTTTAAAGCGGTACTAGAACGTCACATGATTGGGATTCTATCCCTCTATTAATGCAGCCTAGGATTGCATTGGCTTTTTTGGCTGCTGCCACTACACACTGTTGACTCATGTCTAAATGATTGTCCACTAGGACTCTAAAATCCTTCTCACAGTTAGTGGAATTAAGCCAAGTTTCACCTAAACCAAGTTAAGCCAAGTTAGAATTAAAAGCTCATGTCCCAGTTAATTTCTTTTCTTTTCTCCATCAATTTGTGTATATGTATGCGCGGGCCCTTAAACCGTAATCCTGCAGGTCGACAGTATCTTGATTTTAATGTACTGTATAGCACTTAGTACAAGGTTAGTACTTTGCTATAGAGGCTGCTATTATTAGAGACATTGAAATTATTTGCATCATGAAGGTAAAGGGAACATACATAAAACTGAAATTTTCCTTCCTTTGCTTTATTTCTATCAACACATCCATCTCTGATGCTCATTTTGAAAGACAGAAAACATCAGTGCAATTAATGTAATTACACAGTGAAATTAATGTGACTGTGAAATGCAACTAAGGAAGTTCAGGAAGATGTCTGAAGTTGTGCTTGATCTCTAGTCAAGTCAGCCACACTGTCTGTCTCCAAGAGCTTCTGCCCTATTTCATACACTCTTGTAGCTTTCAGGGGAGAAATGGCATATATTGCAGGAAAGCACTGAGTAATAGAAAAAAAACCCTGTTTTTGGAGAAGACTTTCCAAGAATACAATTTCTTGTACCAAAGTCCTTCTGTTCTAAAGATTAACAAACCGGTTTTTTAGGTGGAAAAAGAGATAATATATATCCAGTGGGCTTGTCTGTATGAGGCCAGTTCTTCATTAATCGGTAAGCAGTTAATTAATCGGGAGTTGGGCGGCATAGAAATGCAAATAAAAGTAAAAAGTAAAATACTGTATGCACCAAGTTCTTTGCTGTTTAGAGAGCTGATTATCAGGCTTTATGAAAAGACAATTAAGTCTTCTACACTTTTTTTCTATGGCAATGCTAGAGTTAAACAGGCACCAGTAAGAAATATTTGATTTGCATAGTCTAAAGCAGACTAGACACAAATATATATGCATTAAGAAAGTTCTGGAAAACTTCACTGAACAAAGAGCAGATTGTGAAACAGCACCATTGCTACAGTGGGTAAAATCACTCTGGAATTTATGCTCCACAAATACTGTTATATGGAATCTTGTATGAGTCCGCTTTACTGTACAAAACATTAATATTGTGGATGGACACAATCAATGCAAAACTGACTGTGAAAAAGATTGAATTGGAAGCAGGCAACATACGAATCCAGCTATGGGACAGCAATTACAGGAGAAAAAAAATCTGCATACTTTTATAAAGGAAGCAAACTTTACATACTGTATCATTCCGGTTTTATATTGAAGAAGTGTGGCATTTTTTAAAATGGTATTTATTAGCATGTTATTTGTACCATGTTATTCCTAAAAAACTGATGAGCGTGACAATCTAAAAATCATATCAGACAATCAGTCAATGCTACAAACAACATAAAATGCACCTAGAGTTTCAAACATGTTTCCAATTTTTTTTTTTTTTAAAGTTCCAGCTTGGACTGGAATTCTTTGTAGCAAAATTCTACCAGTGCCTTTTTAATCAGAGAATTCTGCAAGTGTATCTGCGTGTTTGGGTGTGCATGTTCTCTGCAGAGAGATTATTGGGTCAACAATCTGAACACACATTGATTGATTGATTTGACTTTTTTTTTTAATCCACTGAAGAAAAGAGCCCTGTGCTTTTCTAAATACTGTAATTTGGCACGATCTCTTTATTTGACTTTTGTTCTGAACAAGGCAGTTGCTTCCTTACTTCCATGAAATATAGGAATGTGTTCTAATGTTCACTTTCCACGTTGTGCTGTGAGTATTCAAAATGCTAAGACTAAAAATTTGTGCAATTCATTACAGGCAGCATCATTGCTGCAACATTTTAATATCACCTCACAATAGATAACTTTTAGAGTCACAATATTTCACCATTACCTAAGCAGCAATCTATGACTCCTGGCATAACATCCCTGAATATGTAGGATTTCTTGTGTTCCTTTCTCTGATTTTGTTGTAAAATCCTATGGTTGAGAATGGTTGAGCCTGACTAGGTGGCTCAGTGGCTAAGACACTGAGCTTGTCGATCAGAAAGGTCGGCAGTTCGGTGGTTCAAATCCCTAGTATAGGTCTCCTGCGTGAGCAGGGGGTTGGACTAGATGACCTCCAAGGTCCCTTCCAACTCTGTTACTGTTAAAGGTTAATTAAGGGAAATAGGGCAACCACACCTGAAAATATAGGCCGGGTCTAGTGCTGATTTAATCTCATTTGTAGAAATTGTTCAGGGGAAAAAAATCATCAGTAAAAGTGGAAAAAAATGACTCTCTTTTCTTATTTTTCTCCTGGCAATGCTAGATTTGGAGAGGGCTGGATAGGGGGAAAATATTTAAACTTACATCACTAAAAAAGAACAAAATTCAGCCTAAAAAAAATGCATGGTCATGATGAGTCCCAATTATTGTTGGTATTACAGGTAGTCCTCCACTTACAACAATTCACTTAGGGATCGTTCGAAGTTACAACGGCACTGAAAAAAGTGACTTATGACTATTTTTCACACCTGTGACCGCTAGAGCGTCCCCATGGTCACGTGAATAAAATTCAGATGCTTGGCAATTGACTCGCATTTATGAGGGTTGCAGTGTCCCAGAGTCATATGTGGCAGGAAAAGTCGTAAAATGGCACAAAATTTAACAAAATTCTCACTTAACACATACATTTTGGGCTCAATTGTGGTCATAAGTTGAGGACTACCTATATTAGCAAAGTAGTCTTCGGTAGGTCCAGTTAAGACCTTTACTTGGCTATTGACTTCACCATTCTCCTGGGCCCAGATGTATCCTTTCTGAGTGGGAACAAGGCTGGAGAGAGGGCTGCCACAAAAATCTTAAATAGAACTAATTTCGTTAGTCCCTCAGTCTAGGGGCAAAGACTCTGACCCTGACATAATACTATTGCCTCCACAATTGGAAGGAAGCAATGGTGTTGCTGAATTCAGAGCAAAGGGCAGGTAGCAAAGGGCAGGTAGTCAAGTTACATTGCTTGGAAAAGCACATTGGGAATGGTCCTCTGCTCCAGTGGTGGGTTGCTACCGGTTCGGGCGAACCAGTAGCGGCGGTGGTGGGAGGCTCTGCCCACCCACCCGGACGTCATCAAAAACGCTCTGCGCATGTGCAGAAGGTTCTGCGCATGTGCAGAAGCGTTGCGCGCGTGCAAAGCACGCGTTCCCGTTCCCTAACCGGTAGCAAAGGTAAGAGAAACCCACTACTGCTCTGCTCAGATAAAATAGTCTCCTCAGGAGAAGACTATCATTCCTGGATAGCCCTGTTTCTGCAGTCAGTTCTGGTCATCATTAGCTGTATGTGGGTAACAGGCATTCAAATACTGGTGCAATTTCTATGGCACTTTTCCCTTAAGTTTTTGTTTTGTTTTGTTCCTAAAGCCTGGTTAACCTTGCTTTAAATTGCAAAGTTTATTGAACTCTGTTAAAACTTTGATAATGCGTTGTAATAATATAGAACACTTTAGAACAGCGGTTCTCAACCTGTGGGTCGCGACCCCTTTGGGGGTTGAACGACCCTTTCACAGGGGTCGCCTAAGCGCGCACTAGCCCGCCACGCCCCCTTTGTCACCTCATCGTGTGCGGGGAGGGGGCGGGGAGAGGGTCACGGCGGCAGGGCAGGGGTCGTGGCATTAGGAAGGTTGAGAACCACTGCTTTAGAATTTGTTTCTAAAATATTTTGGATATTTTGTGTGGGGATATGATTACAATTCTCTAAAGCAGGGGTGTCAAAGTCACGTTGTCACGGCAGGGTGATGTGACGTATCGGGACTTCCCCCCCCTTCGCTAAACCGGGTGTGGGCGTGGCCAGTGTGTGATGCATCCGGCAGCCCTGCTCTAAAGGAACTATATCTTACCTTGTGCTCAGAGAATTCTAGAATGTAAGGCTTGGAAAGCATCTTAGGAGATCATGAAAGATCAATCTCCTGCCCAGGGCAAGAATGCAACACTACAGCTTCTCTGTCATTGGCTATCCAGTCTTAGTTTAAGTATTTTCAGCACAAGACAGTCAACCATGTCGTGAGACAGTCTGCTCCACTGTTAAATAGCTGTTATGGTTGGAAACTCTTCCTGATGTCCCTCAAAATCTCCTGCCTTATAATTTAAAACCATTTTTTCTTGTCTAAATTCCTGGAACAATGCAGAGCAAGTCTGTCCTGTCTATAACACAAAAATCCTTTGGATTTATGGAGACAGATTATCATGTCTCCCTGTGGTCTTCTTTTCTTCAGGCTAAATTCATACTTTTCTTCTAAACCTCTGATTATCTTGGTTCTTTTCTCTGGAGATGCTCCAATTTGTCAATATCTTTTCTAAAATACAGTGCCTAGCTATGGATGTAATATTCTACCGTAGTTGTGATCGGACCAGGGCAGAACAGAAAAAACCAATCTCTGTAGAACAAAGCTTTGCTTTTGAATAAAATGAGTTAAACAATGTGAACAATGTGATGTACCTTTTCACGGATTTCATAATGTGGTTTTCTGTTCTGCTGAGTTGTCCGGAAGGGGAATCTAGCTGACAGGGACAGCACAGGAAAGTTATCTTATTATGAATTTTTTTTTTTGATTTCTTTTGTAATAAGATACACTCTTTCCACAATACATCAAAGCTGATTGTATAAATGAATTAGAAGTGCCAATTCAACTGGAGTTTTAAAATTCTTCCTCGTAAACCACTAAAATGAGTAATTAAATTATTGATCTTTCCCATATGGTAAGTACCCAGTATGGTATTTTCATTATGAAGCAGACAGATATAGTTTCATAGGATTAACGTAACAGTATACATGAAGCATCACAATTTGTATGTGCAACATTTAGGATTTGGGGACCTGAGATGGAAATAGCAAGAGACAAAGGTAACATTATCTGATGAGTAAAGAGCAAGTGATCAATCATGTTCTCCATCCTGTATTAATACTAAGACTGTGCAATGCTTTAGATTTTATTTGGATGATATATTTTGAAAGTGCAGGTGAACAAACACGGCTTGTGTCAGCAAGTCATGAAAGCACTGTGCTTTTTTTTCTCAACAATGCAGCTGTGGTAGGAAGGTTTCAATAGCAAGCAATGCAATCCTAGAAGCAAATGTAGCAGTCTCAATGACTGCGTATACAGTATGTTCTCATTGTACTTTCATGTCTTTAAAAATACCTCAGCTAAATTAAATCAAAAGATTGTACAGCCTTATTATATACCACTGTTCAAAAAACTGAGATCTGGTCATTTATGCAAATGAAAGCATAAATGAAATAAAATAGCATGTTCCGAGCAAATGTATAATGAATTGCTGCATGATTGCCATTTTCAATTCTGGGTCCATTGGCTCAAGGTATTTTGACTACTGCTCTGGAAGTGTCTAGAGTGGCATTTTAGGACACTAGGTATAAAGCACTGTTCCAGTGGGTGTCATGGCCCCATCGGAGCCCGGTTCCAAGAAGGAGGAGGAGATGGAGCCGGGGCCAACAGAGGAAGAGGGTGCAGCCTCTCTGGCCCAGGAGGAATGACCGGAGAACGAGGCAGTCCTGGGTCCCACAGGCCTCGAAAGTGTTGCCAGAGAGGAAGAGAGGGTGCAGGATGACCGAATTAAGGCGGGGGAGATGGAAAGGACAGGCAGTGGAGCAGAGGAGCATCAGAACTCCAGAGATGAGCAACTGCCTCCCAGACCAATCTTCGAGCGTGGAGAATGGAAAGGAGGTGGAGTCAGCGCAGGGCAACCCGACTACTTGGGAGGAGGGTGCCCCACCCCTCTTCACAAGGCTCACTTGGAGAATAGGATTTAAGGAGATGCCGGGGGGGAGGGGCTTTTGTCAGGAACAAGTGTGGTACTTGCCAGCAACACTTGCCACGATTCAAGAAACCTTGCTGTTACCGGTGACTCGCTGCCTTGTTTTGCTTTGCCTTGCTGGGTTGCAGAGACCCAGCTCGGCTCCAGTTTGTGCCATGGCCCCGGGGAACTCTCTGTGCGACGAAGATGCATGTGACCAAGTGGCCTGAACTGTTTTTGTTCTCAGAACTGTGCTGCTCTCTCTTCCTTCTCACTTCGATGAACTGCTTGAAGTATGTGTATATGTTAGAGCAGGGGTGTCAAACACACGTCGTCACGGTGTCATCATGTGACATGAGACTTTTCCCCCCTTCGCTAAACCGGGAGTGGGTGTGGCCAGCACGTGATGCATCTGGCCCGCGGGCCGTGAGTTTGATACCCCTGTGTTAGAGCCTTGCTCTTGGGCTTACAGTGAGCTGTGGGGATTTTGGGGAAGGTTAGTTCAATAAAAGGGGATTCCATCCTTCACATTGCCGGTGGTGCTTACATGCCCCGCCCCGGGTCATAACAGTGGGGGTAGTCCTTTGGGCAGTCCTTTTGCTGTAGCTTTCTGACTTTGTATTACTTTCCAAGTTTTTTATATATATTGTGTAGCAGTATCTGTGCATTAATTAATTAATTAATTCACTCACTTGCTCAGTGCTGAATTAATAGATTCATGGCAAATATGGCCATATATTCATAGTAAAAAAGAACTGAAAAAATAATAAGCAATAGATAAAATTATAAAAATTAGATTCATAACAAAACAAATTAATTTTAAAAAATGTGATAAGATGGTGACACTTCAGGCATTCTAAGGGAAAGTTCAGCCATTTGTGAATGTTACCTGTTTCCATCACCTGGGGCTTACAGGAACAGTTGCAAGGATCTCTATAATCAAAATTATTCAAATACATTAAGCTCAAGTGTGTCTTACAGTGGAATATGCAGGTGATGTACATTTGCCTGGTCACAAGAATAGTAAGTGACAAAATTACCATCAATCAATTGCAAAAGGCAGCTTTACTTGTAACAGTTTACATTTTGTGATGATACCTTTAACACTATCAAACAATATTTGCCTATTTTAGGTCTTTGGAAAGAGGATAAAAATGCCAAATCCAGTATAAACATCTGGATGACTGTGTGACCAACCATAAGAGTTGCTATGATTGTGAAAATGTTAAGCTATGTTTTCCCTTTAATGGGATCAATGCTACAAGAAAAGCCAGCAGTTGGGATGAGAAAAATATACCCACCAATGAGAAAACAGATTATCCATAAATTTTAAGGACAACATATTTGCAAAAGGAATTACCACTTTTTTCAATACTGTGAAGCTGAGCCAGTAGTAAATCTGCTATCATCCAAATGTGAGAATGGTATAAGAATATAAAGTGGAACTAATTTGAGAGGGGTGCAAAGAGCCCACATGGACATGCCAAAATTCCCAACTCAACTGTTACAAATCTAGATTTTTATACCATTCAGTATGATGACTACTAACTTAAAAGTAATAACTGCAGCAAGACTCAAATGATACTAAAAAAAAGACGAATTACAAGGAAAATTTAATCTAAATAAAACATTAATTTGGAGTTTCTTACATGGATTGAGTTCAACAAAAACTTCAGTCAAATGTCAGACAATATAGGTTCACCTCTACACTGATACGGATATAGGAACTGTCAATCTGTTAATCAGAAAGTGCTATCCTACTAATTTAAGTATCCTGTACTTTCATAATCCTATAGACACATGCATTTATCAAGTGTATCAATTTGTAGGGCATTTCGATCATGCAGGTAATTCTAGGCAGTTTAAATATCAAAGTTTTTCTTAACAAAATAAAATATTAAAACAGGCATATTGTATATCAGGGAAGGATACCTAAATCAAACATATTGTCAGTCCTGACCTGTCGGGGCTGCCATTCCGGCAGGGGATGGAAAATGTTTACAGACTGCCGCCCGGAAAACTGCCGCCATGGCCAGAGAGCTCCGTGACGCCGTCTGGAGCCTCCCGGTTACGCTGCCATGCTCAGAGAGCTCCGTGACGCCGTTTGGAGCCCCCCAATACCGCCGCCACCGCCCAGCTGATGGGCGGCCAGGAAATCTGCCGGTGACGCTGTTTGGAGTGTTGGGGCATGCGCGGAGCTACTGAGCATGCGCAGAAGCAAACTATACTGGTCGGAACATGGCTTGTTTGTCAGTGACGTGGGTGGAGGGGTGGAGTTGCGGGGTGGGGCACGCTGTAGCTTTAAATGATGGTGGGTGCACGAGAAGTTTGATGCTGTCAAGATTTCAGTTTATACATACACTGGGTGATAGTGAGTAGTGCCGGAGGCCGGAGAATTAAAGTACTCTAACAGCTTTCCAGCATTTTTGAGCTTTTCTTTCTTTGTGGCTGTCTGGAACCTGACAGGTTGTCAGCGTCCTCCATTTCTACATCTGAAGGGAGAGAGAGAGTATGGCTGAGGGAACACAAGCGGGCCTGGATGCTGGTGAGTTGGCCAAGGAGTCTGTGGAGACGACGGAGGCTACCCCTGAGATCCTGCCATCGTTACCTCCTGGTCCAGATGTAAGACCGAAGAAATGCCTTCTACCTAAAGAGACTATAGCCAACCTGCCAGGGGAGGTGGGTGGGGCTGACCAGCTACTGCAGCGACAAGAGGGAGTATTGGGTGGATGGTGGCCCAGCCTTGCGGGGCTTGGTGCCTATGAGAGCCCCCCTCCTGTGCTTACACCGTCCAGGAGCCATTTCATGCAATGGAGGGAACGACGTATCTCCGAGGACGAGTGGAGCTACTCAACTGTGGTGGGGAGCCAAACATTGGATGTGATTAGGTAAATTTTTGGACCAGCTGGGTTTCGGGTTTCTGGTTTGGGAGGGGGGTTTGGAGGAGGCCCACGGAACCCCAACTGGGACGAGGTGCACACATCTCAGAGGGGCCCTTCCCTCGTTTCACGACGACTGTGACGGGCCCGGGCCTTTCCAATTTGGGGACCAGGATGGGGGTTCGATTGCCTGCGGATGTAAAACCCCATCAGAGGGTCCATTATGAGCAAGGACCATCTAGGTCTATGGGACAGGACAGTCGAACTCCTGCTTGGCCAGCAGGTGGCCAGGGACAGGGCCCAGTTGTACGGTGGGACCCGCCAGCCATGAAAGCGTCATTCAATGGCAGTCCGGATAAGGTGGCCCTGTTTTTAGGCCAGGTGATTGATCACCTTGACAGATTCGGACATTTATATACATCACAGTGGGCCATGGTAATGGCCGTGGCTTTGCTGTCATGGAGACATCTGCTGGAAGGGGGGGTTTACCATTCGAGGTCTGGACCGACCATAAAAATTTGGAAGCCCTCCAGACCCCACGTAGGCTTTCACCTAAACAGGTATGGTGGGCGTTATATTTCCGTCGTTTTAACTGCTGACTGCGGTATATACTGGGCAGAAGGAATTTTTTGGCTGATGCTTTATCCCGAAAACCGCAATATGCTAGTAAGCAGGAGGAAATAGTTCAGGCAATCATTCCTGCTGCGGTCCCAATTGAATCTAA
Organism: Thermophis baileyi; assembly: GCA_003457575.1. Classification (NCBI taxonomy): domain Eukaryota; kingdom Metazoa; phylum Chordata; class Lepidosauria; order Squamata; family Dipsadidae; genus Thermophis; species Thermophis baileyi. The sequence goes on along the minus strand of QLTV01012184.1, from coordinate 2,503,439 downwards.
ATCTCCCCCAGTGGTAATTATAGCCCCGACAAAAGCACTGATGACAGGTATAGCCAGTGATATTAAAAAAGAGTTGTTAACCGATAAGTGGTACCAGGATAATCAAACAAGTCTTAGTCACAGAGATGGGTTGGCGTGGAAGGGATCCAAACTTTACGTCCCAAGTGCCGTTCGGCTTGAAGTGCTACGCCATTGTCACGATGTCTGCACAGCCGGCCATTTGGGATTCCTCAAGACGTTACACTTGACGAATTGTCAATTCTGGTGGCCCCGGCTTAAGAAGGACGTCGAAGACTATGTTCGTAGTTGCATAACCTGTACGATGAAAAAGCAGCCTGGTAAACCACCCGGTCTCCTACAGTCCGTGGCGTCTCCAGTAAGACCTTGGGAAGAGATTGCCATGGATTTCATCGTAGACCTACCTGAGAGCCGAGGTAACATGGTAATATGGACAGTTATCGACTTTTCAAAGCAAGCCCATTTTGTGGCCTGCCTGGGGTTACCGTCTGCAAAGAAGTTGGCCAAAATGTTCATAGAACATGTATATCGCCTCCACGGAGTGCCGCGGAGAATTGTGTCTGACAGAGGAGTGCAATTCACTGCTATGTTCTGGCGGAAATTCTTAACCATGATAGTGTCTTCCCAAGGCTTGAGTTCAGAGTTCCATCCTTCCACCAATGGCGCGGTTGAGAGGGCCAAATGCGATGGTGGAACAGTATATCCGGTGCTATGTCAAACATCAACAATATGATTGGGCGGATCTGCTACCTTTTGCGGAGGTAGCTTATAATAACGCGGTCCATAGTAGTACCGGACATACTCCATTCCACATTGCTACTGGGGTCGAGTTCGTCCCTATACCGGAATGCCCAGAGCCGATGCCCGAGAATATTGGGGTACAGAAATGGATCGCGAAAATGAAAAGAGTTTGGAACACTGTTAGGGAGGCCCTAGAAACAGCTAGGGAAAGGTATAAAGCCCAAGCTGATAAAAGGAGGCCACAAACCCCCTTCCACATAGGACAACGGGTCTACTTGTCTACTAAATATCTAAATTTAAAAGTACCATGTAGGAAATTCGCCCTGAAGTACATCAGACCATTTTCGATTGTTAAGATTATAAATCCAGTTACCGTTCCGTTACAGCTCCCTCCTCTACTGGGTAAAGCACACCCCGTTTTTCATAGTAGCCTCCTACGTCCTATTAGAATGTCACCTTTACGGGGGCTCCCAACCCGTCCACCTGGGCCCATAGATGTGGGTGGAGAACTGCAGTATGAGGTTGAAGAGGTTTTAGATGCTCAAAAGCATCGAGGTCTACAATACTTAATCCTGTGGAAGGGGTACCCATTATCAGAGGCATCTTGGGTTCCCTGTCAGGACATAATGGCCGACTGTCTAATTGCCAGGTTCCACCGAAAATACCCTGGAAAACCAGGGGGAGGGAACGGGCAGGTCCCGTGATCAGTTCTTTTATTACCTATTCCTTTCTCTTCCAGATGGCTTCGTGGTAGGGGGGCCGCATGTCAGTCCCGACCTGTCGGGGCTGCCATTCCGGCAGGGGGTAGAGAATGCTTACAGCCTGCCGCCCGGAAAACTGCCGCCATGCCCAGAGAGCTCCGTGATGCCGTTTGGAGCCTCCCGATACCGCCGCCGCCGCCCAGCTAATGGGTGGCCAGGAAATCCGCCGGTGACGCCGTTTGGAGTGTTGGGACATGCGCGGAGCTACTGAGCATGCACAGAAACAAATGATACTGGCCGGAACATGGCTTGTTTGTCAGTGATGTGGGTGGAGGGGTGGAGTTGCGGGGTGGGGCGCATGGTAGCTTTAAATGGTGATGGGTGCACGAGAAGTTTGACGCTGACAAGATTTCACTTTGTACATACACTGGGTGATAGTGAGTAGTGCCGGAGGCCGGAGAATTAAAGTACTCTAACAGCTTTCCAGCATTTTTGAGCTTTTCTTTCTTCATGGCTGTCCAGAACCTGATACATATTCCCAAATCAAACATTGTCTGGGCATTGGTACTGACAGAAGAAGAGAAAATATTTTGTATTTTCTATTGTGAATAAATGATGTGAAAATTGCAATTTCTTAACAAGGTGTTCACTGGAGAAAAATACAATTCTTCTTTGTAACAATGGGTTACAAGTTTTCCCTCATGTTACTTTCTTGCCAGTGAAACATACCAGAGATGTAGCTTTCAATCCTCATCTTACCCAGAAGGGAGGCCTCAAGAAATGGTACAAGTGGAGAGATACCTGAAGAACGAATCTGTGCTGAAAATGTCCTGACATACAACGAATCTGTGCTGAAAATGTCCTGTCTAAATCTCCACTGGCACTGGTGTTCCCTGGGCAGAGCCAGGTGCTTGGATGGCTGTGTGGGTGTGCCACTTCCTGAGTTCTTCTGCATACCCAATACACTGCAGGATTTGGTACAAACTCAGAGCTGGCATATTATGAAGTCTGCTACCTTCCTCTCAAATTTGAGCGACTATAATGGCTACAATTGTGCTGCTTCACTATTATCTAAACTTTTTTGTAAGATTCAATAATACACTAACTCAGATTCTATTGTAAGTTATATTCTAGTAAGCAATACATGACAACAGAGTTGATGCTGAAGACAAGTTTATTAAAGATACTACCAAAATTTTTGGCAAACATTAAAAAAAAATTAGATTTGTAAACATAATGCTTCCCTTTTCAATTGGCAGCACTTTGAAAGAAATATATTAAGACAAAAAGAAAAGACAAATATAAGTCTAAGTTTTGACCAAATAACTTATGTTCCCACATGATAAAATGATGGTTTAATTAAATTAAACCAATTAACACCATGAAATGAAAGTTTGTGCTGTTTGATGATCACAGTATTTTGTAGTTAAATACATCTTTGTTATATTCCTAATCCTCAGGAAAAATTTTTTTAAATATACATTTCATGTAGGCAATAGCTTCATTGCATATTTCTCTTCAAAAATACTTTTATAGCAGTATATAAATAGTCCACCTACATGTTTAATTTTATAATTTTGCTCCAAACTATAGAATTATTTTTAGAGTATCAATTCATCTCTGGTAAGAAAGCTGACAAATTTGTCCTGTACTAACACTTGTTAGTTACATCAACCTGAACATTTGGCCTATGTACCATTCCTGCCCCCATATTGTGTATGCATGCAACACACTCTCTCTCTTTCTCTCTCTCTCTCTCACACACACACATACATATAGTAGGCCACAGAACGCTCCCCATTTTTACACAGAGGGAAGCAGTGTACTTATGGTAAAATTAATTAAGTATATTTCAGGTACATAAGAAAACACCATAAGGCAACCACTGTAGTGGGGGTTGAAATCACAGGAATAAGTGTTTCTTGTTGATAGGTGTATATATATAGATATATAGATATATAAAAGTTATATACCACCTTTTAACCCTCCCAGAACAATGTATCATTTTTGTTTATTTTGTGCAAATTTTAAAACTCTGTACCACTTAAGGCAAATAGTTTTGCATTCAGAAGAAAACAATTCAGAAAATAGACCTGTAGTTATTGAAAAGCTTTTTTTTTAAACTACATTTTTTCATTTGAAAAATGTGTACAATCTCAGAACTATAGAGTCTGGATCCCCATTACCCAATGGTAAAATGATTTCCATGGATAAAAAAGTAAGAATTAAGGAAAAGGGGACCAGAAAAAAGCAGCTTCAACTATGCAGAGAAGCAACATCCTCACCATCAACAAAACAGCAAATTCAGACTGCTAATGCTCCTGCCTTAGAGAATGTTCACTTATTTTTAAATCTTAGAATAAGATGTATGGAATTTTAAATAAATAATCTTTAGTTTATTCACATCTTCTGGTCCAGAGCCCTAGTGCCATGACCCTGCTTGTTGTTGGTCAAATTCACCTATAAGTCTTTTGATATGAGCCAACTTGTTATGAAGATATTCGCATCTGTACTTTTCTTCATGGTAGTTGGGACTAGACTGTAATAGCAAATAAAAATAAAGTTTTTGTTTTTGACAGAACATCATTCTTTTAAACAATTACATAGCTTTATTTTTAATGAACACTCCCAAAGCAGCTAAAAATATCATTACTATATTTCACATATCAAACAAGAAATACAGAAATAAGATAAATTCATTAATTTCAAAATAGTAAAAAATAGCATTTTCTGAAATTTACTTTAAAGAAAGGGATAAGCAGTGTATATTAGTCAAATTTCATCCAGGAAAGTTTTAATGGTTTCATACTCATGATTTATCTGATTTAATGTATCTATAGATGGAATTGCATCTTTTCAGAAATATTTTTGTCTTGGATTTCTGAAAAAATGATTCACCGTGTTAATGCTGACTGATACAGAAGTAATGGTTAATGTATGAGTGAAGACAGTCATACGTTACTACTTCCATATTGCTATATGCATTAATGAGGTTCAATAAATATGAATTTATTCAAAAATATGATACATTATGTAAAATTTGAAAAACATGAAGCATGATACAAAAATGTTGAGTGCTTCCAAATATCACTGGTGAAAAAAGGGTTTAACAAAATTAAATGCTTAAATTACATTCTTTAACTTCGCATGTGATTTAGATGTGGCTATTTCTGGGGTCTTCCCACAGAAAGCAAAATTTTGTTTGGAAATATATCTTAGCAGGAGTCACTTTGTTAGATTTATATTCCTTGTGTCAAAGATCTGCTTATGGTCATTTACATAAATTTGGGGAGGCTTTCCTATTTTTCTCATTTTCTTTATCTGTTTCCACAACATACACATACATGCCTCAACTGAAATTTTTGATACTTGGGATAACTAGATTTATGCAACTTCATTAGTCTTATTCTCAGCCCCTTTGCCTCCAATGTTGTGGTTTGATTCACATATTAACAAATACTTAAGTTAGCTTCACACAATTTTGTTCTTTCAAAGTTTCTATGGCAACTATATCCTTCTTCAGCCCTGACCAATACTGTGCCCAGGACTAAGAAAATGATGGCAATATCAAGGGTACAGATTTAAAGGGTTCATTTAAATTTAAATCGTTTATCAGAAAGGACATATGGTCATATGGCCAAGTGTATTATCAAAATCTCGTTTCTAAAATGCTCCATTTCAAACTCCTCATTTATTTTTAATTTCAGATTAATACAAAATCTAAAATTATATTACTAAAAATATACTTGGCAAGAGACCTTCTGAAAATACTCAGCTTGGAAGAAACATTCTGAAAATAAATGTGCATATAATGAAGTGAATTGGGGGAATTAGGCAAGAACAGTTTGCAATCAACATAGACCCCTAATGAGTCATGTATATGTACAGTATATAGTGGAAAGTGATGGCCCCAAACAGTGATACAAGAAATAGAATGAAAAATTCATTCATTCAGTGTTCTACATCTCTTTTTTCAGAGAATATACAAACCCTAAAATATACTATCAATGTGAAAGTTTCACTAGTTCAACCTCCTCTTTGTTTTTATACCCTCTAGCCAAATTATCTCTACTGAAACTCAGCAACAATTTACAGAAACAGAACTGAAATGACGCACCTAGAAGCTGCTGTATGGTTTTATCTCTGTGCCTTTGTATTTCCCACAAATATGAGCAACACAAAATTTTTACCCAGATTAAGAAACAATATAACATGAAGCCACCATTTTTACTGAAAGGATAAAATAGCTTCTGTTACACTGAGCTTGCTTCTCAATCTGGATAAGCTTTTCTAGCTGCCTATTTTAAATATATTACCAGCTAAATATTTCCCAGTGCTTTTTAAATATTTTTCAAAGTAGATTTAAATCAGATCAAATAAAATTAAACTTATACAGGTATACAAGTTAGACTATAACAATGCTAACTTAAAAATATGGTGTATCATTTTTAATAGCAATTACACCAACCTGTTTAATCTTCCGATATTCTTGTAAGACTTCCTCATGAAGGATCTAGAAATAAGAATAATTCAATGGCTATAAAGTTCAGCTAAATCTGTAGCACTTTGAATTTGATTCCATAAAGGTGTACATAGGGGCATACAAATCCAAGTTTTTTCCTGGGATTTTACAGCTATCACATGATCCTGGGGAAGGATGCAGTTAGTATGTAGACAGATGCTATATTCACACCCCCGTGTGCAGCAAAGCATTTTTTGGAATTGAATCAATACAATTACATAACTTTTAATTATTAACAGTTTCTTTGAACTAAGCAAGCAGGCAGTGTATAAAACATGTGCAGTATGAAGACCTAAGACGATGTATGCAAAACATTTCCTTTCTACCAAAAATTGTCACTTCTTTCCTCAAAGTTAGAGTGTTTTACATCTAGAGTCTGAAAATCCAACTGAGAGATCTCTCATTGGTTCCTTTTTCTATCATGATGTAACAGCAAGGAAAAATCTTACTAGCAGTGAGAGATGTGTTACTGATACTGCCTTTCTGTAACAAAGAACTTTTTTATATCAGAAAGTTTGATAAAGCTTTCTGACCATCATGCTAAGCAGACGTAGATAGGGCAGTTTCCTCTTAATTGTATTTCTCTGCCACCCAGTTCTTTTTTGTTAATAAATAATTAAATTAAACCATAATAATAACTGTTCGTTTATAAAGAGAATGGAAATAAAAACCGATTTTCACCTAAGCACTAAATTACTTCTGTTCTCTGTTTCATCATCTGCACTCAGCACTGTAATTCAGTGTTTTGACTACTAAAAGTACTGTCAGAAATATAATAAATAAACAAACAATCCAATCTAATTATACCACTTTTGCAGCAGCCTTAAAGGGAAAAAGCAAGATTACAACATCATAATAAATAATAAACAAATAACAAACAAACAAACAAATAAATAGTAGGAATCACTAATAATGGAATATTCTTCAATAAATATGTTTATAAAGATTTCATTGTAGGAATCATTCATTCATTCTTTTGTTCATTCATCCACTCTATGGATTCTTTTGAAAGAAGCAAAAATAACCTGACTACTTGCATATTTGTATAATCCAGTATTACTATGTTAGCCACAAGGTAGACTTTCATGAACAGTGTTTTAACAGTTGAAAAAGCAACCTTTACCTGATATTCCTTAGTTCCTGGAGAGAGTAGTTTACGCTGTGCATCTAGTTTCATAAATCTCCTAGTTACACTCTCCATCCTTGCATGCAAGGTTCTGTACTCGTCATATTCTGCATTAAAATCATCCTTGTAACTTTGACGTTGCTCATATGAGACAATTGCTATGTATTTGCTGTTGCAAATAAAAAAACAATGTTTTTATAATATTGCCTGGTCCTAAATATTGCAGTAATTCTTCAAAACCTTATCTAATACACTTATAATCCTTAATCCATAACACTCATTGCATGATCATTATTAACTAAATTTTATTTTCTACACTTTAGATATATCTCATTCTTTCCATGGCTTCATACAAAGCCATCTAATAAAGCTAACAGTTGAGATGATTCAAATAAGGTTCCAAGAATATTTAAAGAGAGTTAATTGTTTAATCCCTCTGTGAATATATGTCCAAATTTTATACTTTCTAGAATTAATATAACTGAATCACTTAACTTCTGAAAAACAATTCTCATGAATACACTAGGTTAACAAAGTTAATAAAAAGCCCAACTTATTTAAAGCAAAGGAAATAATTATCCAACTGTATCAGAACACTCAGGACTTTATTTATCTGGAGCTCTCATTATGACAAGCACTTTGCTGCCAATACTTTTCAGTCCTTGCTGCTCTACTGTCTTTAAATGCCTGCAGTTTTTTTTATTGGGTCTCTCTCTCTCTCTCTCTTTCTCTCTCTCTCTCTCTCTCTCTCTCTCTCTCTCTCTCTCCCCCTCCCATTTAGGCATGCTAACAAACACATTGTTCTATTTTCAGAAAATATACTTCCCTTGCATAATGTTGCAAGGATGAAAAACTAGATATTAAGAAATAAAAAAGCAACATGCAACAGTCTGTCAGTATTGGATAAAAGCAAACTTCCAGTGACTTTTAACTCTTTATCTATCTCTTCCATCGCTGCCATTAATGTTACCTTTATTAGAATTATGCAAGCTTTAAAATGTTACATAAATGCACCATAAATGTTTCCAAATGGGAGCGAAAAAAAGCTCAGGGTTCAGTGCCAGTTGTAGCTGATATACTAGACATATACAAGCACTATCATTCTAGGGATAAGGGTCCTGTAGAGTAGCATTACCATTGCTAAGCTGGACAAGAGCACATTAAAATTACTAGCAAAGTTATGCCAAGTCAAGCTACTTAAAAACACAAATCACTGGCTAAGAGCAGAAAATGACATTCCAACTTTTTTTGCAAAAGTTTTATTACACTTTCCTTTTTGAAAGTTCCTTCTGTATAAGAAAAAGCAATTTACTACAAATATGTGGACACACACTGGAAGGAAAAATGACAGAATTCTGTACTAGGATCAAGGTGGTAGCATCAGAAGCCAAATTCTTTTGCTTGGCAAGCTGTCCAAACGCCTTAGGGAATAGTTATTTTGTAAAGGCCAGTGGTAACAAAAGCAGGCACTTCAATTTGGAATAGTATTTGAGATAGGTGGCATGTATACGAAGAACTTTTTCTATATAACATAAATTGCATAATTGTGCAACGTTTTTATGCAGCTCTGATATAAAAACCCTGGTAATTCTTACATTTTAAATGTTCATCAATCTAGGTAATGCTGCATAAACATATTTTTTTTACTGTCCTACCCCTTTCTCCAAGATTAGTCACTTACACAAAGTAGTCTTGTAGTTCACTTGTTGACAAAGGATCTGTAGTGGCAGTACATGTCTTTTTAACACCTATAAAAATAGAAGTTTCAGACTTTGATAATGTTCCAAGTCAAACTTGATTACTATGCTACTCCTTTTTACGAATTAGCTTTAAACGAGAATTAAGAGCACCTTTCCCTGCTGAACTATTTATACTGCAAATTATATGGCAAAACTTTAAATAGCCAGGGGCAAAAATACAAATGCAGAAATAATGTCATCCTGCATACAATATCCTAATCTACTAGACAAGCGTCTCATAAGTTACAGCATCTCCCCAGCTATTCAAAAATTCAACATATGTTGGAATTTTACACAAATATCCAGCAGAACTGCAATAAAAGAGAGTGGAATGCTTAGTGTTTCGCTTTTCATGGATTCTTCTCCCTCATCCAATAACATAAAATTATGATCATGATAGATTGTCATGCAATTTACCACAAAACAAGTAATATAGAGAAATGGGAATGCCTAACATAAGATGGATCCATTACAGTAATCTTTAAAGTGGCAGGGTTAAAATAATGGTTTGGGTTCTAAACAATCTCTTGTATGAATGAGATGTGTAACACTTTCAATTTTGCTGCAATATGGTGAAATGTTAAATACTGGAAGAATAGAATAGAATAGAATTCTTTATTGGCCAAGTGTGATTGGACACACAAGGAATTTGTCTTTGGTGCATATTTAAGAAAACACCAATTACATTGTTAAGTTATATAAGGCAGATCTGGTTTTTTTTCCTTTAAAAGTGTATGTTTGTAGCTATCTTTGATAGCTTGGAGTATAGAATAGTTGAAGAATAGTTTTACCCGTGGGCTGTCAGACTCCTGAATGCGAAATAACATCATAACTATGTAGTACGATGGACTTACAGGGCCGGCGCAACGTGTAACATGTTCACACTGGTGTAATAGGACTGGGTGTTTGTTCGTATGTGTTATTGGGTTAGGAATTTTCTGTCTTCACTGTGAGTTGTATTGTGTTTGGGGGGGTGCACTGAGGGAGCTCAACCAATCTCATTGTTGTGCAGTGACAATAAAGATTGGAATTGAATTGAATTGAATTTGAATTGTATTATTTTGTATTATTAAACAACAGACTATCAAAGCATTCGTAACCTATCTAAGACAACCATATTAGGAGCTCCAGTTAATAAAAGACCTATTATATCCATTCAGTGATAAATTTGCATAAGTTATTTGTTATAACTTTTCACTTAATGCCAGGGTTTTCTTTTTAAAAAGCTCATAATTCAAGATTTTCGGTCACTAGAAGTTGTTGGTGTTCAATAACTTTTAGTAAGCAACTACTACCTTTGTTCTCTTTTTTTTTCCTAGCCATTGAATCTTTCTGAAAAAGCAGAGGATAATCTTTAGCAAAAACACTACAATGCAAAGCTGATGCAATACAATGCTAAGACAGAGTTCCCAATCTTTCCAGCTTTGCGGCCCAGCAGGGAGTGAAGAGGGGATGGTTCTGCACAAATGGCGGGCAAGTGCACACTCACAGCTCCATTTACAGGAGAAGTGGGCATGCACGCCCACTGCTTGCACAAGTGGGGAGGCCTGTGCGCGCACTCGCCTGCCACTTTCTTGGCCTGGTTCCGAACAGCTCCAGGCCTGGTAGTGGGCCGCAGCCCAGGGATTAGGGACCCCTGTGCTAAGAAATCAACCAAATGGAATGCAGGACTGGTTCCAGGTATTAATTTATCTCGTGTTTATTAATTTTATTGGTTAAATTTATATCCCACTTTTGCTTTATGAGGTCGGAAGGGCATATATAGTATTCCTCCCCCCAATTCCACCCAAGAACAACGATCCTGTGATGTAAGTTAGGCTGGAAGAGAATGACTGAAGTCACCCCGTAATGACTCATGGCTGAATCTTACACTTGGGTCTCTCCAGACTGATCTTTTTCCACCATGAAATGCATGCATGTGCATTTCTAGAATATGACCCATAGTCACCCCTATTATCATAATGTGTATCACTACACATTTATCTGACCAAAGGCTTATTAGAAATTATTAGAAGCATTTTTAAACTATGCTTTAAATGTGGTCATAGCTATGCCATAGCAATACAAGTTAGTGAAGACAAACTTTTGTCTTTAAGATGCATCAGGTTTCCAGTTTACATCAGAGAAATCAGTTTACAATTTGGATTTTGCCAAGTTACACAGAAATATCTCAAAAACCCAAACCAAGCCTGTCCCAAGGCCTCTTCTCTGATTAGGAGCTGTAACAGACAAGGAGCTTATTTTGTGTTCTGATTCCAAAACCCCTCCCACATTCTCTTGGGAAGAAGCATGGTTCTGGTGAATGTTTATTTTTAGATAAGCACCAAAGCTAAACAAAACTTGCAAACTACTGGATAGGGGACGTTTTTACTGGTTAATATTGCTCCTCTCCTTTGCTGAGAAATAAAAGGAACTTAGAATTAGAAATGCATGATTTGAGGTTTGGATAACATGAATTTCTATGATATAATAAAGTTAAGGTTAATGCAAATTTTAAGAATAATTATATTAGCAGTGCCATATTGAAAATATGGAATTGACGTAAATCCAGGCTGTCCCTGCAAATACTTTTATGGGCCTCAACACAAGAAGCATTTTATAAGAAAGAAACAGTAAGTAAACAAAAATGGTTAGCCTTTCGAGAATTATTAGAACAGGAACATGGCAAATATAAAATGAAATTAAGAGAGCAATTGACTGCACAGGGATTTAGTTTTTATTGATTTTTGTGTGCGTAGTTAAGAGTTAAGGTAAATAATAAGACATTTAAAAGTGAGCAGAAGACAGAATTTGAAACTGAACTATGTACAAATGATAAGTATGAACTTGCTAAAATGTATAAATTTTTATTGAAATTTGAAACAGAAAAACAAGGGAAAGACTGCATGATAAAATGGACTAAGAACTTTGGATATTATTTAGTGATGGAAAAGTGGGAATATACTATATGTGGTTAAAAGGATTGAAATTTACATTATAATTTAAAAGACAATTTTTATATAATGATGTATATGACCATTTATAAAATGGTCATATGCATGTATGACCATTTATAAAATTATCTACCATTCAGAAAAATGTCTAGAATGCATAAAGGTACTTCAAATTTATGTTGAAACTGTGGACAACATGAGGGGTCATTTTATGATGTTTGGTGGACTTGTAAAAAAATCAGAAATTTCTGGCTTCAAATACATATATTGTTAGAAAGTTAACATTCAACTTAAACCAGAAATTTTCTTGCAGGAATTAATGGATGGTCAATTAGAAACGAAGCCATGGAAAATTACTTTTATGTATGATTGCTGCTTAATTAGTATTGGGAGTGGAGGTGGATTCTCGAGCTGGATGTTGACATTGAGACTATTATATGAGCAAACAAAACATTGAAACACTTTGAAATATCCACAATGGAAGAATGATTGGTGAAGATGACAGAGCTAGCAGAGATGGCAAAATTAATTCATTAGAGAAAGATCAACAACTACGTGACTGGAATCCCTTATGGACCTTTTGCTGAAAAAAATAAAAGAAAAATGAACTTTTGATTTATGAGTTTAAAAATTAGAAAGGGTAGCTTATGAAAAGAAAGAAATTATGATGTAACCTTAGAGAGAGGGGATAAAATATAAATACAGTTGTAATCATTGTCAAAAAGTTTGGAAGCTGCTTCTTTATATTTCCTATTTTTTCTGTCTTTTTCTATTTTTTTTCTTCCATTCACCGTTCTTTCTTATTTTCTTTGTCCCCCCCCCAATACTTGTATTGTTTTTATCTTGTTAAAAATTTCTTCAATAAAAATTATATTAAAAATTATTCCTATTCTTTCCCATTATATAGCAAATGAATATGAATGATTTGTTTATGGAATGGAAAGTTTAAATTCAAAAGATGGTTGTAAATCATTCCCATTATTATTTAGAGTGGTTACTTCACCAGTTAAATAATCTAATGCAACCACTTAAAATAATTAAGAGTAAATTATTTTAAACAGCATTTTATGAGATACAATTAACTGACAAAAAAAAAAGGTAATTTTGCTCAAATATGACATTTTCATTCCTGTAGATTTGCACAGGAATTTGTTTTGATTAGCCTCTCAAATTCAGGAATCAGTTAAGTACGTTAGATTCCTATGACATTTCTGCAACATGAGCGATACCTTCATGCGTTCTGTCCCCCCCCCCCAACAATAGAAATGGTTGCATTCTGGAACCAAGCGGGATCAGAGATATCAACAACCTATCCCTAATCTTTCTTGAATATAGATATTTGCAAAGAGATCTCACATAGCAATGCTAATGTAGTAATCTGGCCTAGCTCCCTTGCAGTTCAAAGTGAGATGCAAAAACAATACCTTCACTCATTTTCTGACTGGAATTCTTGAGTTTGGTAATTTCTTGGCTTTCACAGTCTCTCATTTTCTTGTCTTCATTCCCAGTGTTATGGTCTTTTATTTGGTCCTTCTCCTTATGCTTCTTTGATTTCTTTTTGGACTTTTTGTATAGTGATGAATGTTTTTCATCTGTAGACTTTGGGCACACTGACAGACTTTCAGAAGGTGCTGGGATTTCCAGTGGAGTCCTGGAAGTGTATTTTTGATGCTGGTCCTCATAAATATTGCCATTCTGGCTTAAGGTGTCAACAGGCAGGTCTTGGGTACCCCGACCTTCGGGAGTGCTTGGGGAATTGGAGTTAGAACTTGCAGTCTGGGGAGGATTTGAAACAGGGAGACAAGTTGAAACAAATGGTGGAGCAGTTGGTGCTGCAGCAACTGCAGGAGGTGGTGGTGGTTGAGAAGTTTCAGCACTTTTTTCACCAGAAGTAGGCAAATGGCTACTTAATGTTGGTTGAACTCTATTGGTAAGATGAGATATCCTTGGTTTTTTATTCATTAACGGATCAATAAAGTCAGAATCCAAAAGCCGTTTCTGCAATAAAATATGGTAGGTACAATGGTTAGTTTTCTCTATATTAAAAATTCAATTTAAATTGTAGAGACTGCAATTACTAGGTTGTTTTACCCTGATGAGGAATAAAAACAATGATAAAAATCAAGCATAAGTAGAAAGAATATTAGTTAAAGAGTGGTCATTTATTGATTGCTAGAGTGGGATATAGTTGATTATATTTAATTGTTAGTGAGGGTCATAGGTAAGTACAAGTCCTCAGTTTGGTTATTCCATTATGATACACAGTGCCTGGCAGGTCAGCAATAAACATATTAGAAATACGTTTTCTGCACTATTTCAGGCTTAAGGGGAACAAAAAGTTTACATTTATAATGCCATGGTAATTTTCCAGTGGATAAAGAACCAGAATAATTAATAGTCCATGTAATACAGGATTAGGGGCCAGGCTTTACTATCAAGTTTCTGAGGTAAAACACTATATATAAAATCTTCTCACTTTTAACACTAATGGGTTCAGCTCACAAAGCTTAACACGCTTAGTTTTTACTTAATCTCATCCCTCTTAAAACATTTTTAAGAGTCAAAGAGCTGATTTTCCAGCTTCTGATTAGGCTCAGTCCTTCTTCACGCCATGTATAAAGTCATCACACTTGGCTATGGAGCTGATCTCAATTTAAAAACAAAGATTGACTCTGTGCCCAAGAAGATAAGGATACTATTAATTCAGAAGCTCCTTGATGCTACTTCAAGATACTTTGGTGTGGGATTGCTAACCTAGAAAAACAACTAATGGCAAGCACATGGCAACTTAAGTAAACTGGTTGGCCTTAGATCAGTAGGCACAGGGATTATTTCAGGATAATGCAGAAGCTTCTACCAGCTTTATACTTCAGAATTCAGTCCTATTTTTCAAGGGAGGCACAATAGGCAGTGAAACCAGCAGACCAAAGAGACAAATCCCTCCATTCTTATGTGCCTTTCTGATTTATGCCAGTATGCTCCTTCATAAACAGCTGATATAGAAAATTCCCTGAAGTTTTAGGAACATTACATTTAAATTTTCAGCATACTTCCATATGCTCTCATAAACTCGTGTGAAGTATTGAGTATACCTTGTTCGTTGTAAGAAAGGTTTCAAATAAAAAGAAAAGTAATACTATGCTTTTCAAATTAAAATTATTTTTTGTACAAAGATTATTACAGTATAATAAAACTTAAGAAATAAGAATTTTAATATTTGAGGACAAATCAGATACATACATGCATACACACTTCATTTTGTGGCTCTCTTGTTGACATAAAAAATGGAATGTCGTGAGAGCCAGCTATCATTTGACGCAACACTGATGTGGCAATAGCTAAGTTGCAAAACATGTTCCTGACACTGAAGGAAATAGGACATCTCCTAGTGCTCCATATAAAGGATGAAAAGAGCTTTGGATTACATCTCTAAATAAATCAGTTTTAAAGAAAAAAGTTTTATATGTTGCCTTTGGTGAGATGGGCAATGCATAAATTTAATAAATAAATAATATATCAAATAAAATATTCCAAAAATAAAAAAAAATCTATTTGGAAAGTAATGAGAATTGGGGACTTTGCTACTCTAATTAATTTCATTTGTAACTGTAATTATACTATTTCTATTCCAACTGAAACAGTACTGACCTTAAAACTGTTTTTACCACATATACAGCATGACATTTAGCCAAATTATATACTAACTGGACTTAAAGATTGAAGGGTAGTTTTTTTTTTTTTAAAAAAGAGTCTGAAGCCTCCCTGGGTTTCATTAGTGATCTGAAGACTCTGACTGCAGAAATGAATTTATCTCCAAATTCCTCATATAGCAAAAATATCAAGTATAATTTGTGATTGATATCTCTAGTTCCTAATTGGTAGGGTTCTTTTGTTTTATGAAAGGATCTATAATTAGAGTGTTTTGGGAAAGTAAACTGAATTAACCTGTAGCACAACTGTTCCTGTGATTTCCCCCCCAGTTTTCTCTTTCTAAGGGTAAGAATTGTAGGAGAGATTTGATGGAATCTATAGGATCTGAGGAGTGAGTTCTTGTTTGGAAATAAATGGATGTTTATGTCCCTTTTTCTTTCAATTGCTGGCTTCATATCCATCACCAAAGCTCTGTTTTAAGAATTTTCTGTGGCTTTGTGGTCACAGCATAAAAGCAGCATATATATTTTTTATTATCTAAATTCCCAAGTCTCTTAATCTATCCTTCAGAAATTTTCCATGTGTCTTGCTTAGAGATACTTTTATGAGGCACTTCATTTTCATAGAAATAGTCAAAAATAAAAGTATACAACATAGAGAAGGAACAAGGAATAAACTATTCCATCCTTCTAAAATATTGTATATTTCTTAAGTAGGCTCATTTTTCCCTATTGTATTCTCATAATCATCAGCCTTTGGAAAGGATGCCGACTACTTTTCTTTTTTTAAAAATGTATTATATTAATGCCACCATGGAAGGATTTATATCCTCAAGATCAGAATATAAACTGATAGCCCAAACTCATCTGCAAGAATATTTCAGAGACATTGTGGTGAGGATGCTTATCTGTGTGTTTAAATTCTTGTGGGATTACCAAATCTTGCAAATAACGTTTGTTTTGACACTTGAAATCTTATGAAATATTGGTATAGCCTCAGCAGGAGAAATATACTTGCACATTTTATTTAGTTCTTCCATGATATAGCTATTGGCAATTTCATTTTACTTTTTAAAATTAACATTTAAAGGAACTACGTATCATTTCTGTTGTGCTGATTTGGATGAGCTTTGGTAGGTTTCCTTCATCATATATTCCTATAAAACCAATATTTTTCATCATTATATCAAAAACAGAAATGCTATTGTTATCTGTCGATATTCCGTGAAACTGATTTACAGATGTAAAAGTGAATACTTTGAAAACATAACATATATCCTTCTGCGCAGCCAAATTATTTGTGCTTCTTCTGCAGTGCTGCCTATGTTAGCCAGCAGCAAGTCTTTCAATCCAACCTGTGTATGCAACAGGACTGTACACAAAAGATCCAAAGTTCAGAGAAAGTTTCCATCACTCACACATAGATCTTCTCCAACTGATGTTTCCTCCACCCCTCAACTTTTGTCACATATTATCTTATTACATAATATAGAATTAAAGTGACAAGGAAAATACCTGAGAAGGGGAAGAAGATGCAGTCTCTTTCACAGTCCTCAAAGGAGATCCCAGGCTGCTGGTGCTGGTGGCATTCTGAGATGAATGTAGTTTTCTGTAAAGATTATCCATGTTCAGTATTACAAAGAAAATCAAAATGCCCTAAACTAAATCAAGATTGTAAAGTTATTTAATTTTTCTGGATATCTACACAGGATGTGAAAGGCCTTGAACCTACCGAGAAAGTATTAATTCCAGCGACTGTCTATCTATTTCATTATATCCAGGCCAATCTTTTTGAACTTCCTTATAAATATATTCTTTCAAAGTGTAAGAGTTGTCTTTTGGATTCAGATTGGCTACCTACAGATTAGAGATAAAAACACAAACACTTAAAATTAACTACAAGATGAAGTCTCTGAAAATATCACACTTAATATCTTGAAGTTTAATAAATTAATTTTTATGGGTATTATGGCCCACGATTAAATATTTAATTGGTAAATTATTAAAACCATATTATCAGAAACAGATAGATTTCTAAAAAAAAGGAACATAAAATCCACCACTATAGTTTTAGTATGTTTTTCAATAGAAAACCAAAACTAACAGAATAATAGAAAGAAGCCACTCTGTTAATTGTGGATCTACTGCAAGATCACATTTCTGGAAGACTACCTAACCTGGGAGGATTACTAAAATCTCTCTCAAGAATGCTGGGTTTAGATTTTAAACGAGCGGGCAACTCAACATTGACTCTGCCTTATGAATTAAGTGAGCCTGGACTTCTGGCACCGTGAGCATGGCAGCTTAAACAACTTCAGCTTGTCTCAGCACGGAATCTGTCCTTCAGCTTTGTGCTTCCTGCAAACTGTCATGGAGTTCTTTACACACTCTGGACCAAGGAGGGAGCTGGAACCTAATCCACTTGATCACTGGACAGCTTCTCCTTGAGAGTGAATTGCAAAAACAGAGGTTCTAGTAAACAGTTTGTGAGTAGAATAGTTGGGGGATAAGGAATACCATGTTGTTCAAGGTTGAGGTGCAACTTGTTTGTGGACATTCGAGTCCTCTGACACATGTTTCTAGATCATTTTTGGATTTGTAATCTTTGGCAGTTGATAATATTTATTCAGCAGTTAAGTATTTCTTTTTGTGTTTTTTTTCTTTTTTTGGACTATTAAATCTTAGAGATATATTAAATTAACCTTTGTTAAAGTTTCTCAAAAAGCAGGGCAACCAAAATGATATCAGAAAATTAATAATGAGAAAAAAGTCAGGCGTCCCTTTAATTATAAAAAGAAAAGTTTATTTTGTTGGTGAATCTCTAGTTTTAAACTTATAATTCATAATCTGAGGGAGATGGGTGGTTTAGAAATATGAAATATAAATAAAATATTTTTATGTGGACCTTGTCTTCCCATAGTATCTCTTGTTCTACTCTACCTGACTGGATTGGCCTTGATTAGGAATATTATAATTAGCTCAGTCTGTGCATTGTGGACTGATTTAGTTTTAGATACTCTGGCTGACATCTGCTGGCAACTGCTAATTATAATATTAAAGTTGCAATTCACTTTTTTCCTGGCTTTATTTTATTTTTATTTTATTAGCTTGATCGTGTTAGAATGGCAACATGTAAAGTTTCTGAGATATCAGAACACCATCCACTGAGTAGCTGCTGAAGGAGAAAGAGAAATGCCAGTTACATCTATCTTAATTAAATGTTTGAGGAACTAGGAGCTAAGTTGTCTCAGTCACATGACTTTAAACAGGATACTAAGTTTTCATCGTTTGAAAGAAAGTTTGAAAAAAAATGGACAAGATGGATAATTTTGTAAAACAAATGTCTGAAAAAACAAAACAAGTGTCAGGAGAAATAAAGCAAACTAATGATAGATTAGAAATTCTAGAAATAAATCAGGAATCAAAGATATAAAATTTGAAAGAGGATTGGATAATTTAGCTTTGATTGTAGTTTGGGAGAAAGAGTTCTGTCTGAGATTTACAGCTATTTCAGAGGCTCCAGAGGATATCAGAAATGAGATGGTTCAGCCTCTGTCAGATCTTTTAGACTAGCAAGAGAATGACTTTGAAGAGTAAATTGACAAAGTGTATCAAATCAATTCATTTGCTACAATAAGAGATGTGCCAAGAGAAGTTTTAGTACACTTTATAAGGAAAGGAATAAGAAATGTTTTCAACAGCATTCCATTTCAAAACTGAAAATTGACAATGAAGAGATAATCATCTTAAACAAAATTCCCACTCAAATTTTAGATAAAAGAAAAGAGCATTCTTTTTTTAATTGAAACACTGGAGTGGAAAACTATCCCATTTCATTGGGAAAAAATAGAAGGGATAACTTTTACTTTTCAACAAGAAAGATTTTGAGTAATACTGTTCAAAGAACCAGAAAATTTTTGGAGGAATTTATATTGCAAGAGATTCAAAACGAAACTACAGAGAACATTGATAAGCAATTTGACAAAAACAAAAACAAAAACACAGGATGTACAAGATAATGAGAAAGACAATTTGGAACCTGGTGCTACAAGCACAGATTTATCTAACCATGGAACATAAATGCCTAATTTTTTTGAACTTGAATTTAACTTGGAATATAAATGAGGGAAATTCCAGCCATAAAATTAGAGAATGTATTTCACTACATGAAGAAATTAAAATAAGATATAATTTGCTTACAATTTGCTTACATATTACAAATAAAGATGTTAAATGCTTGATCTGTTAAAACTTGGGAGATGAATTAGTTTCGGCAACACCAAAAAATCCCAACGGAGTTGTTCTCCACAGTTAGGAAGGGTTATGTACTCATACTTTTGTTCCAACATCAGGGAACAAAATTAAAAATTAAAAACACCTCAGGAAAATTATTAAATACTTTTTGATTTGTTGGACATTTCAATACTAATAAATATATGGAGACATAAAAAGGATAATTCTAGGAAGACACCAATCATTCTCAAGAATAGATATGATATGGATTTCCCAAAAACTGTTACTCAGGCCTCTAAAGTGAGGATTTTACCAAAGACTTTTTCTGATCACAACCTGGTGAATTTGGTTTTTAAAAATAAACCCACATCTTTTAGATCAGGGGTGTCAAACTTACGTCGTCACGTGACGTATCACAACTTTTTTCCCCCTTCGCTAAATCAGGGTGGGCGTGACCAGCACGTGACACATCTGGCCCGCGGGCCATGAGTTTGACACCCCTGTTTTAGATGGAGATTAAATGCATTACAATGCATTACAATTGAAACATCATTATTGAAAGTCTAGACAGTTAAAGATTGGAAAAAGAAATTTTGTGTACTCGATTTATCTTATTGTAATGCATTCACTATCCTTTATTTCAGGGTGTACAAATAATAGCAGAGTAAAAAAGGAAGAATAGGGGATAAATAGCAAAAAAGAATCAAGGTATTTCAAGTTATAGACATAATATGCCTGCAATGTCAAATCTTAATTCAGTGCTATATGGATGAATTTCAATATGCCTAAATTAAAAAGCTGCATGTGTAACCATAAGCTCATTTTGATCTCAGAAAAATACAATTTTTGAACCAATCCATCATAATTGATACAGGTTATAAAACAAAGGAGAAAGCAGAAGTGTAAATAAAATTTCACCTGCTGAAGAATAGCAGCAAGGGAATTCCTATCTTTTTGACTAACTCCATCTTTTAATAAGCGGGCAAGAAGTTCTGGTTTCTTGTAGGTCTTCAGTGCCAATAAGTGAATTATTCTATCCTTATAAGGCCGCTGTGAAATACTGTTGTTCGTATGGGTCTTCCGTATTGTATTTGCAGGATTGATGGGGGTAGACCTTTTCCTTTCAGGAACTGCATCTGGAATACTTTGTGGTGCTTTTCGAATTTGTACTCTTTTACCTACAAGTAATAATAAAAAAACCCTGTTTTTATATCTGTACACCTCGGACAAACCTGAAATTTATTTCTCAACAAAAGCTGAAAAAGAAATCTAACTCAAATGCAGGAATATAGAGTTCTAACTATGTTTAGAAATTATGAATTTTACATGTTTAATTTATATAAATCATAAATTCACTTCATGACTCTAATTGTTCAAGACAAATAACGATCTCTGATAATTTCAAGCACTATAATGTCTAACCAGTGATCAAACAGAATTATGAAATTATATTCTTCAGTGACAGCAACTTGTAATTGAATGGAACAATCAAAACCTATGGTCTCCTAATAGTTCAATAGTGCTTCAAAAATGGTAATTTAAGAATGCATGAGCTAATAGATGGCTACCTTCCCTAATCCAGTTTTTCTGCTTATATGCCAAAAGAGAGGGAAGAGAGTAAGAGCGATAGAGCATGTGCATAGTTCATACTGTGGGAGCTGGAAATTTGTCACCTTATCTTTATCCTATTACAGAAGAACAGTAACACAAAGTTATGTGATGGGAGAGGTGAACCACCGCAAACTCAGTTTTTCAGAGAAAATACCAGATGACTGTGGCTTCAAACAGTGATTTGAAAGTGGCTTTGAATTGGTAGAGTCTTTGTTGGAATTACAATTCAAGTAATACTATTTGACTATAGAAGAAATTAAAGACTGTTTAGGAACAGTATACTCATTTATTTACAAAATTGATCCTATAATGTAGAAGAATAACAGATTTTTTTTTTTTGATAAAACAGAGATTAAGGCTGATCTGAACGGGGATTTGGACTTCAAAAGAAATGCCAGGTTACAAAAGTGACTTTGAAAAAGATGTTACGGATCTGAAAATGGATTGTAAAATGCCAGAATATAAAAGCTACATGAAAAAAGATGGCACAACGGATTTACAAATGAAGCCAGTTGATGTTTGGATAATTAAATAAGTATTAATAATTATTACTTATTTAATATTAAATAATATCAATTATTAATAATTATTAAAATAATAATAATTTAAATAAATAATTAAAGGAGACATACAAATAGTAAATAGGAAGAATGATTTGGAAAACTTTAACTTGGATTTACAAAAGGAACATGTTAAACTACTGAAACTGTTACTGAAAAGAGCAAAGAGAAAATGACAAAAAAAATCAACTTTATAGAAATTACAATATTTTGTAAATGATGCAATAATTAGAATTTAAGTAATTACAGAAAAGAAAAAAAACCGCAGCCATACCTACATATGGTCCACCCGGTTTTATGACTTTTGTACTTCGATTACGAGACTCTTCTTCTGCCTGGGTCATACGTTCTCTGGTCATTTGGTAAGAATCATTTGTTGCACATACAGTAATTTTATCCTGTATAAATCCCAGGCAACTGAGCTGTGATGATCCAGTACTAAGCAATAAAGGAAGAAAACAATTTTATTTTCAACAAATATGCAAAATGAATTGTCCCAATAATATTCAACGTCTTTCTATACATTTAATGGTAGTTATCAACTGTGAGGTACTATTCTGCTTTTTGCCAATAATATAGGAAAATCTGTAAAATTCAGCAATCTTTAAAAATGTCTATATGGGTTCAACTAGAAAATTAAATCAAATGAAGTAATTTGCTACCGTATTAAATCAAATGAAATATAAAATGATTTGTGAAAGCAAACACATATTAGTGAAATCAATTTCACTTGGATAAGGCTTTTAAAAAAGGTTATTCCTGTTGTTGATTCTCAAGCAACTAGTATTCCTTTCTGAATCTGGACAAACCATACATTATGTATAACTGCCATGTTATTTAGTGACATAATACTAAGTAATCATCACAATATTTTATGAGGAAAAATCAAGACTTTGCTCTGGAAAGTATTTTATTTTGTTTGTCCTTAAAAATAAACTAGACTGAACTGAACTCAACTATTGGCGAATACATGAACATATTGATGCTATTTTCTTTTTTCTGTACAAAATAACTGTTGAAAGATGCCTATGTGAAGCTTAAACAGTGGTTTAGTTCAAAGGAGATTAAGTCAATTAGATTTTTGATTATAATAAATTCTTCATATTATAGTGAGGCATTTGAAGAGCCGAGGTGGCGCAGTGGTTAGAGTGCAGCACTGCAGGCTACTTCAGCTGACTGCTAGCTGCAGTACGGCGGTTCAAATCTCACCGGCTCAAGGTTGACTCAGCCTTCCATCCTTCTGAGGTGGGTAAAATGAGGACCCAGATTGTTGGGGGCAATATGCTGACTCTGTGAACCGCTTAGAGAGGGCTGTAAAGCACTATGTGAAGGTATATAAGTCTAAGTGCTATTGCTATTGCTATTAAAGCAAATCAAAAGCCTAGAAAGTACTTTGGAAAGACTGGAAAGTGATTTGGAGATTTGATAGATTTTCTTATGCTTACTACTTTTGCAGCCTCAAACATTAATGCAGAAGAGGCGGCTTCAGTAATACAGAAGGCTCTCTTGCGGGCTGTTTTGTTTTTTCCAAAACATCTCCTATCAATGAACTTAGAGGAGAGCTGCTCTGCTGTTTGTGTCTCAAATTCTGCTAGAGTTCCATAAAAATGACAGCAACTTGCTGATCATGTAAAAATTAAGGAAGGTGAAACTTGTTTGGTCCTCAGAAGCAAGATCACCAAGAAATACCAGGGTAGATAAAACAAAAACCCTGATAAAATTTCTATACCATAGCCAATAAAAAAACCACATGAGTGTATGCATGGGGTCACCAAGAGTTGAATTTGATTCAGAGTAGGCCATCAAGAGCTGTGGTGGCGCACTGGTTAGAATGCAGTAATGCAGGCTAACTGCTCACTCCAGGAGTTTGATTCTGACAGGCTCAAGGTTGACTTAGCCTTCCATCTTCTGAGTTCGGTAAAATGAAGACCCAGATTGTTGGGGGCAATATGCTGACTCTGTAAACAGCTTAGAGAGGGCTGTAAAGCACTGTGAAGCGGTATATAAGTCTAAGTGCTATTGCTATCTTATCTTCTGCTAGAATCCATTTAGGCAGATGGGGGAGACAGACAAAAAGTGACTCAAGATGAATCATCTGCTCTTTTCTGGATTGGATTTGTCCTTTCCTGTGCAATTCTCTACCTTGCTCGAATCTATTTAAATCTATCCTTCATTAACTCTCAAATCTCTTTATTTGACTTGCACTAGGGCTTGTGACTACTTTGAAGTTCTTTGGCTCTTTCATTTTCAACTGTCATTCCTTCATAGACTATTTCTTCATACACATACTGAATTATATCTACTACCGGTAGTAGTTCTTGACTTACAACTGGTTTGATGACTATTCAGAGTTACAACGGTCTCAGAAATGGTGCTTTATAGCCCTTAAAGCACTTCTGGCTGTTGTCAAATGTCATGCCTCCCCCAGTCACGATTCAGGCACTTGTTAATAGGCTCACATTTATGATCAATTGCCGCAATTCGTGGTAAAAAAAAGTCCATTTGGGGAAATGCGTTTGCACTACTAAGACTGCATGATTCACTTAATGATCACAATTCAGAGTTATGACAGTGTGATTCTCTTAATAACCACTGTAAAAATGGTTGTAAAATTGGGTCTGATCACATGGGTGTCTCAGCTTATGACTGTCACGACTTACAACTGAAATTCTGGTCCCAATTGTGATTGTAAGTCAAGGACTATCTGTTCAATAGTGGTAATACATACATCTTTTTTTTTTCAGGATTAATTTCATAATTAGCTCATAATATATTATTTCTACTGACAAGCTCTGGCCAGAAGGTACCAACTTAGAATAGTAAAATCAGTCAGAAGATACCTTAGTAAGAGTTTATTTTTAAGTAGTATTTGGGGAGGGGGGGCGGAGGAAGAATAGGTCATTTTCCGATTTGTTTCAACATGTCTCTGTTTTGTTCGACTATTTGGAAGTTATCAGGACATACTTTCCTCAACCTGTTATTTTTCTGTTAAAAGAGCTTTAAAAGAAATATTTCAAGAATTTATTAATGTGAAATCCCTACAATGAACTGGCAGAATATAAAGATCTACTATTCTCTACTTTCATCCCAATCTACCCCTACATTCCAATCTTTTCTGATTCTGGTCTCAAGTTGGTTTAGATTTAATCATGTTGCCTTTAAATCTCCTATTCAAATTAAATCTCTCAGTTTTGAATTTTAGATCTTGGACTCTAGTGTGCA
This sequence comes from Thermophis baileyi, assembly GCA_003457575.1. NCBI lineage: Eukaryota > Metazoa > Chordata > Lepidosauria > Squamata > Dipsadidae > Thermophis > Thermophis baileyi. The sequence goes on along the minus strand of QLTV01012184.1, from coordinate 2,478,383 downwards.
TGTAATAACTGTACTTTTACTTTCCTTCCTGCATCAAGTTAAGTAGTCTAGTACATTTTTCTTTGAATTAAAGGTATTGAAAGGTATAAGAATAGTATTAGAGGAGCAAAATGCAATGAATCTTCATTTTAAAATACATTTTAGGTGCCTAACAAAGGGTTTCATCTAACAGAAATAATGCCTTCATCTATACAAGTATCTTTCAGAAACAAATAATGAATATGGATTTTACAACTTTTACATTTTTCCTGAAGTTATGTAAACAACTAACTTACTGTGTTAGCTTTTGATTTTGTTATATTTGCTTTTATATTTGTTCCTTCCTTTCTATCTCTTTTTTATTATCAATGTTCTGATTCTGTTCATCTTAGTAAAAATTCTTAGATTCCAAAAAAGGTAGTCTGATACCCTCAAAATTAAAAACCACAGCATTTTCTCTTAATTTCCAGATGTTTTTAAATATACGTTTAATGTATGTAACACACACGCACACACGTTTGATCATATAATTATTTCATCCTGGATTCGTTCTCCATTTCTAGAAGGCTGAGAAATAAAATAGTTCTTTCTCACTGTGAATTTTGTGGAATATCTCTCAGCCATGTGTGTACTGTTACAAATGAATGGAATTCCAAAGTAGACAACATAATTTGTCATATGTACAAAACAAAGGGGGACTGGAGGTAGAACTGGCATTTTCCACAGACAACATAATGAGATCTAAACAAGACGATTTCTTTAACTGTATTTTTCAGAAGACCACAACAATTTTAGAACTAGAGTTTATACTTAGTATTTGCTGAGTTGAATTATTTTTCCACTGTTCATTGCAACAAGGCTACAGATACCAGCAACAATTAAAAAAACCAATTTCGCTTTTATTCCCATTAGTAAATCCTTTACCTTGAAACAGTTTGCTGGACACAATCAAAGCTTCCCTGAGGATTATCTTTGCCAACATTTGACAGGTAGAAATCAAATGTATGGACTTCATTTGGGACATCAGTTTTGGGAATCTTTACAAGCTGAAACACAAACAAATACAAATATTTTCTATAATGTTATAATTATGAAACTAAGCAGATATTTTTTCATATTTACAACTAATTTACAATATAGGTTTCTGATATAACAAATGAAACTTTAGTCTGTCATTGACATATCCATTGAGCCCAAGAAAGAAATGGAATTTAATTCAAATGTTTAATATTTAAATTCAATAAATTGTATTTTGGAACACAAAACTTTTAACAATATTATTTTTACATTTAGAAATATTGCAAGCAAGCTGCCTCTTCCACTGAAAAGACTTAAAACAAACAGAAAATAATTCAAGCAATTTCATTGACTCTTATCCCTGGTTCTGAAGATACTAAATATTACAGTAGCTCTATATCTTGCTTTTCATAAGGATGTGTTTGCAGCGTATTTCCTTCTCTTCTGTTGATGGACTAAAAACAAAAACAAAAACCCAGATACCCTTCCAAGATTATTGGCTATGAAGCATAGCAGTAGTGATCCCAGGCAGATGGAATCAAGCTTGAAAATAAAATTACTCTTACTTGCTTTCTGAAAACTTGCATCATTTTATCTTCAAGGTTTGCTCTGATGCAGTATTCTGATAAGTATATGATAAGCTAAATAGTAAGGAGTTTTAATGTAAAGGAATATTTTCCTTTTATACCATAGTTGTTTCTGTACTATCAGAGATAAAAAATTTGAACAAAAATTATTTCAGATTGTAAGTGCTAATACTAGCATTTATCAGTTTCCCAATTCAAGATTTCCAGAATTTTAAATATTTTATCTATTATTTTCAACTTAAACTTGCTGATGAAGTATCCAGCAAATTATATGAACAGCATTTGTACAAAAACTACCACGTAATGCAGTTATGCCATTCTATTGCTTGCTACCAATACTATATTCTACTACTGTATCTGCTATCTGTATACTATAGCTAATGTGGGTTGGAACTCTGTCACATGGTCCAATGAAAAAGACAAATATAGCTAGCTCTTGCTTTGTGAATGCCTCATTTAGTGACTGTTTGTCACTGGTGACAGTGATGAAGAAGCAACTTTATGACCAATCCTTGCATTTATGATCTTCCAGGTCTGTAAAGCCAAGAAAGGCTGATTTAGATCATAATCACAGCTGCCATTTCATTTTATGATTGCTTAATGACTAAGTTGCTAGTTCCAATTGTGGTCACTCAACGAGGACAGGTAGCCCTTGCTTACCAAACACTTGTTCAGCAACCATTTGAAGTTATGACAGCACTGAAAAAGGAGACCTATGTCTGGTCCTTGAAGTTGTGGCTGCCACAGTGTCCCCAGAGTCATGTGATTACAATTCAGGCACTTGGCAACCAGCATGCATGTATAAACACCGCAGTATCCCACAAATGCCATTTGCAACCTGCACAGTAGGTTTCCAACAAGTACAGTCAATGGGAAGCTGTTAGGAAGTTGCAAGTCACAATCACATGATATTGTACTTAATAACCTGTGGTGATTCACTTAACGACAACAACTGCAACTGTGTAAGTCAGTGAGATCATGTAACATTTTATTTAACAACTGCACTACTTAACAACAGAGTAGTCAGTCCCAATTGCGGTTGGTAAGAAAGGATGACCTCTATATACAGATATTTAGGATTGTTAAGTAATATTCAAAAAAATGGGTAAACGAACACTGAAAATGTCTTCCATTAGTGCTATATATGAGTAGCATCTCTCACCTGCCAAAAAGAGGACTGCTGCATTTTGTATCAACTGCGACTTCTGAGTAGTCCTCACTCAGTCATGTTATGACCCAGGTGGTCAAGGCAAGGCAGACCTTTAGAGAGTTTATTGTCCTCAAGAAGGGGTTCAACAAATGGCCCTCCAACAATCAGTAAGGCTCCAACCCCACACTATTCTGAAGGCAGCCACTCTCAGTCCCCCAAACAGCCGCCCATATATTACCAGGAAAGTCCACAAGGCAAAATCCAGGCATAAGACAAATGGCAGTCCTCAGGGCAAAGACAAGCTACATGGCAAAGGCAGTTCTGAAGGTAAAGTACAGCAAAGGGCAAAAGCAGTTCTTGAAGCAAGGCAAAATGGCACAAATCAAAGCTGGAGGGGGGAGTGTAATCCAAAACAAACAATTGTTCCTGCAAAGACTAACAGCTTCTCCTTAAATCACTCCACTCCAGGTGTGAGGTGGAATGGGGCGACCTTCTCCCAAGTTGCCTGCAGACCTTCTCTGAGCTTGCCTATACTCTGCTCTCCATGCCCTTGGATCAAGTAGAGGAGGCAGATGTTCCTCGCCGAAGGAGATCTGCTGCCTATCAGCACCACTGCCTGTCAGTAGCCAATCCTCCCCTGTGTCTGTGAAGGCAGGCAGCTCTCCATTTCGTCAACCACTTCCCCCAATGCCTGAGGGGCCAAGGACAGCAATGTCCTCAGCCTCTGGCCTCTCCAAACATGCCAAAGGAGATGTTCCATCCCTGTCTGACAGTCCCAGTTCCAACTCCTCCTCCTCCTTCGAACTGGGCTCCGATGGGGCCATGACAAGTCAGTCCTATTTGTAATGTATTGGAAAAAATTGAGAGATGACGAGAATATGAGGCACTGTTGCCAGATCCTCTTATTACTTCTCATCCAGACATTATTATGCCCAAGTACAGACACCCAAACCCATAGAAGAAATTAAGTTGGCTGATAACATCATATAATATCTTATGTCAGATCTCTGGATAAGTTCTTCCATTTGATTCATGGAGATATCAAGCAATACAGGGAATCCAAGCCAAAGCTGCTACTCCTGCATCACCTTCCATAACCCATCCTTTTAAATATATGCATATGTATCAGTAAGCAATGCCCCCCCACAAAAATTTCAAAAAATATATCCAGAAGAATATCATGCTGAATTTTTTTAAAATGCCAAATGTATTGCTCTTCCTTTCAGCAGAGAGTCCAACAAATTTTTCTAATCTAAAACCACTCCCATAGTCAAAGTAAGAGTCAACCAAGAATAAGTTGGCAGCCATCAGTAAAGTATATTGCTGAGACAGAAGAAAACATGCCTATATATTACTTCATAGTTTATTTGACAAGAATTGAATGGGTGTAAGATTCCATTGTTTATGAAACCTATGTGAAATAGTTGTCTCAAAGAAGGCAAATGATAAGGAGTAGGCTGAGGTAAGCAATACCTGTGTGTTTCACAAGCTTGATCTGCATCCTAAGCTAGTCTCCTGCATTCAGTGTCTGTAAGTTTTGTTGAACTATCAGAGTTCAAGTAAGAAATGACTGCCAGTCTATGTAGTTCGCTTCTATACATAATTATATAGGGAGGGGCTTTTCTTCAATAACGTAGAACATGCTTTATGTACCTAAAAGAAAAAATTCCTATTTTTAGCATATTCAGGTAATATTGAGAAAAGCCTGCCTGAGAAACTGCTGCTGCTGATCCTAAGATAAGTAGCTATCATGAGTAATCTATGTGTGGAGTAGGAGCGTTGCATACACAAAGAAAGAAATGGTCTCCTGTAAATATATTTTCCAAAGTTTTCCATAAAGAAATGTTCTCAGAAGAGCATTATTTGCAATTATAGATAATACCCTTTACTGTTCTATTTGACACAAAAAAAGAATAACTGCAGTTGAAGTGGCAATAAAAACTAAACATATTCACATATGATTGTGACTGACAGCACAATCTGGTTCCAGATTTGATACATGAATATCAACAGAGCAATCCAGCACCAAGAATCCATTTAGCAAGGGCAGAGAAATTGCAGTGTGAACTTATTTATAAAAATCAAAAACTGAAATTTAGCATGTTGACTAGGTAACATTCTAAAAGTCTTTTAGACTAATAAGATGCTCACTTGATTACAAGTATTATTTTGTGGCCTAATTTTTGCAAACAAATTATTGCTGAATCTACTGGTTATAGGAAAGACAAGAGTAATATGATCTGCTCACTTGATGACTGATCAATGTACAACTCTGGTTAAACAATAACTTGAATTCACGAATAGGAATAGAAGTACAGTGCTTCATCTTTAAGCTAAATAAATAGTAGCAAAGAAAGATTTCCCCCCAAAATGCTTTAACAAGTGGCTAACCAAAAAGTCGTGTTTTAACAAATTATCAATATGGATTACAATTCTATATCGCCTTGTCAGTATTATTATATAACTAGCATTCAAACATGTTAATATAGACTTTACATTATCAACCATATTATTCCTACTGTAGTAGCAAGTTTGGAAATGAGAAAAAACCACTTGGTTACTGAAAAATCAAAGATATGATACTTTGCAGTCTAGAACTTACATTACATTAAAACATCTTCAATTTTAATAAGCATGCCTATTAAATATTTCTCACCCTTTTCCTGATATTTGATTTCATTTTGCTCTTTCCCATCACTTAACAGTGGTATTGGTTTAGAATAAGAATTATGGTCATGTTCTGTTTTGGGCAAATTCCAAACCTTTGGCAATTTATGAAAAATCTGGGGCAGAAAGATCCAGAAACACACTTTGTTCTACTTGAAAGGATTTTCCAGAACTCTGCCCCCAATATGTTGATTTGGGTAGAAATAAAAAGATTTTTTTTAAAAAAAACCCTTTTGACAGTTGATTGTGAAAGGACTTGATGAGAAGGGGAAAATGGGAAATAATGTACTTAGCTTATATGAACATTGTGATTAATCCACCACTGATTACATCTATTGCAGCCTTTTGGATAAATGATGATGTAACGAGTGTGTGTGATTCTCCACTTTATTTTAAACAATATATTTTAAACAATATACCCCATTGAAATAATAAATTATTTTAACTAGTTTTTCTATATGAAAGACATCTTTCTACATGCCTGTTTTCTTCATATCATTTCTCTCCATAAGGGGTAGTCCCATTCAGTTTTGATCCTACAGTATTGAATGTATACAGTTTAGTATACCAGTGTGGGGTGACCTCTTTCCCTTTTGGCCCACTTATTTATATTCTGCTTGTCATGTTGCATATTTGACTCTTGTCATGCACAAGACTCAATCTAGTCTGCTATAAAATTAAACAGCCAATATTTGGCCCTGCTAAGGGCCACCTTGACTGAAACCTTCTGGGTACGCAGATCAAGAATGGCATATACAGTTGCAAGAAAAAGTATGTGAACCCCTTGGGATTACGTGGAGTTTTGCATGAATTGGTCATAAAATGTGCTCTGAACGTCATCTAAGTCACAACAATAGAAAAACACAGTCTGCTTAAAATAATACTACACAAACATTAGATGTTGCCATGGTTTAATTGAACATAACATGTAAACATTCACAGTGCAGGGAGGAAAAAGTATGTGAACCTTTGGACTTAATAATTGGTTGACCCTCCTTTGGCAGCAATAACCTCAACCAAACGTTTCCTGTAG
>QLTV01012184.1:2437769-2471033 GCA_003457575.1 Thermophis baileyi | reverse complement strand
AGTAGCAACAGTGCTAAACTTTCTCCATTTGTAGACAGTCTGTCTTACCGTGGACACATGAACATCAAGGCTTTTGGAGATACCTTTGTAACCCTTTCCAGCGTCATGCAAGTCAACAATTCTTGATCGTAGGTCTTCTGAGAGCTCTTTTCTGCGAGGCATGGTTCACATCAGACAGTGCTTCTTGAAACCAGTAAACCCAAACCAGGTGTGTGTTTTTAAAGGGCAGGAAATAAAATAAATAAATAAATAAATAAATCACACTGATTGGAGTCAAGGTTGGCTCACTCCTGGCTCCAATTAGCTTTTGGAGAAGTCATTAGGCTAGGGGCTCACATACTTTTTCCTCCCTGCACTGTGAATGTTTACATGTTATGTTCAATTAAACCATGGCAACATCTAATATTTGTGTAGTATTATTTTAAGCAGACTGTGTTTTTCTATTGTTGTGACTTAGATGACGTTCAGAGCACATTTTATGACCAGTTCATGCAAAACTCCACGTAATCCCAAGGGGTTCACATTTTCTTGCAACTGTAAATGTTGAGGAAATAGTCTGAGCAAGCAGTTTCAATGATCAAAACGGTATGTAACTCAACTCTTCCTCATACTTATTTTTATGAAACATGATAAATTTCATCTCCTGATAAATAACTAGTTATCATGAGAATTTCATTATGTGCAAAGTACTTTAACAATTTAATTAACTTTATTTTAAATAAGTGGATCACATATAAAATCAACAGCCTATATTGATTGCCATGAAATTTGGAATAGTTCATCACCCCATAATAATTTATGTTTCATGGTTTTTTTTCCTTGTTCAAGCCAAAAAAAGATAGGCACTTTACCACTTTACCATGTTACATAATGAGCAAATATTTTCTAAAATCATACTCTGGAACCAGGAACTATTAGAATGGGTTACCACCAGACCAATCTGGGGCATGAAAGGCTATTTCTGTAATATTAAACACAATGCTTGAAACAAATTAATCACTTTATAACAGATCCAATAAGAATATTGACTATGAAGCTTATTATTCATAATAATTATTATTATAACTATTACTATGAGCCTTATTAATTATAGAGTCCAAGCCAACAGGGCTGTGCTAATAATTAGATGATGTTTCATCTAAAAATAATTAGATGTTTCAAAATTAATAGAAGAATAATCATAAGAGTCGTCTACAACTTTTTAAAACAGCTGCACCTCTCCCCAAATCACAAAACTGTCCTCTTTAATTGCCACATGATATTGGGAAACAACAAAGCTGTTTTAAAGAGTTGCAGACAAGTGTTGCGTTCACACCTTTCTGCCTTCAAAATCAATTCTGAAACTTAATATAAAGCACTGTACAGATATAAGCCAGTACATAAAAATTCCCAAAATGGTTTGAATGTTTTCCATGCAAGCAATAAATAAATAATAAATCAAATACAAATAAATGTATTTGAGGATAAAATATATTCAAATTTAGTTATTGAAATAATTAAAAGCAAATTCATGAATATAGGATTTTTGTGTATGTGTGTGCTTTTTATTTTGTGTTTGATTTGATTTGATTTAATTTTCTTTTAGTAATCATAGCTGTAACATTCAAAGCATCTCACCCTCATAGAAAAAAGCTATTCATCTTCTATTCCATATTTCCAAAAAGAATTAAGAAAATTCAGGTAGCTAAGAGACAGACAACAAATGAATAAACAGGTAGCCATCATATGCATACACCTGATATTTATAGACACCTATAAACATGAATATGCTTACATGCCACATTTTATTGTATTTTACCCATGGGTAATAATTTTTATTACTTTATCAAATTTTATAACATGCAAGTACAACTGTGCTCGCGTAATTTTTGTCACAGTCTATGTTCTATTTAAAGTATTACTTCAGTTCATATTAGGCAGTGAGGGAGAAGTGTAGAGAAAGAAAACTACCAATATTATATTAAAAATAAATACAAGACGAATTTGGTCACATACATAACTAGAGTCCATGTTGCCTCTGATTTAATGCCTGACTTCTTTCTCCTAAATATTTAAACATTTATTTGTAAAAAAAAATAAGTAATATGGCTGATAAAATTTTTCATATGGATAATACAAACATGACAGTTTTTTTCACAGTCCAACTGATCAATATTTCAACTGATACATTATAAACAAAATGTTTAAAAGAAGTAGCATAAGCTGGTGTAAATAGTAAATATTAAAAAGCCAGTATTAAATGATATATCCAGCAATTATCAGAAATAATTACATAGCAAAACTTCCAAAAAATTTGACTAATTTTAAATTTTTCAATGCCATTCTGCCTCCCGATTTTCAAACTTACAAACTATTTTCATTCAAAATCAATTAAAAATTGCCAAACTAACAAGAACAAGAAATTGCTATGATAAGATAATGTTCATGAACCAGTTAAATAAATAAAGTCAGCCAGGCGTCTCTGAGTTTTAGGCTAACTTTGGGTCAGTCACACACAAGAGTGACTTGTGAACTGAACCCACCTTAGAGGGTTCTTGGAAGTAAATGAGAGAAGGAAGCATTATGTTTAGTGTCTGACAAAATTCAGACATAAATCTAATAAATGAATAAATCAAATGATGTACTTATCATTTATCACAAGATTATAAAACAGGAATATTTTGAAATATACAATGTTTATACATGGCTTATTCAATGCATAAAATAATTTAAAACAGATGTAGCTCATTACTTAGTATAAACTGCTTTAACTGTAGGTAGATAAGTTTTTTTTTTAATAAAAAATACATACCCCTTGAAGCCCTTGAAATTGTATTGAAGATCGAGAAGGAATTAAATTCTAAAGGAAAAAAAGCAAGATCATTACAAAACTTTAAAAGTTACAAGTATTTTAGCAAAACATTATAAAGGATTATGTAATTAATGCATATTTAACAGAAGTATGTTAAGAGATACCATAAGAAATTATATATTAAAATAATTTCTAATATTGTAGACTTTAGATATGGAATCTCTGAAATAACGTTATTTGTATTTCTAGTTAAAATAGAAATACAGTACCAATGCAAAACAAATAAAATTTAATTCATTTGGTTTCAATGTAAAAGACAAGCAGAACATTACATGATTTGCTATTAATATTAACTAATTCAGGATCTATTTCAATAGTTGCTAGACACATATTAGTTTTAGAATGCTCACACAATGAATAGCATTTAAAATATTAAATAGTAAATGGCTTGTTAAACTGAAATAGAGCTCTCTCTCTCTCTAATTACCTAACTGCATATACAGTATCTATTGTGGTAAAAGGAAACCAGTAACTGTGAATCAAACCACTGGAAATTATATGAATATAATAAAATAGAAAGAATGCCTTTATTGTGAAAATACTAAAAGTCATGCTGTTCGCTCAATGCAAAAAATGATAAAACAGCAATATCTAATTATTAAAGAATCTATTTCTCTCTCATGAACCATAATTTTTGTTAACACAAAGCTCAGACTATAAAACAGCAAATGATTTCTACATACCAAATCTCTGTTCAAAATAGTTTTTGAACTTTTGATTTCTATAGCCACCCTATAGAATGTGACTTTGGGCAGCATACATAATTTTTCGGCTGCCTTTCATATTAATGAAATATATTGAAGAAAAAAAATTTAATTGGGTTTTGATAACAATTATGGCAATGCAAATCTTTCAAAAGAGATGCTTAGAAACACTTGGGTAGGTATACAAAGCACCATTTCTCAAAATGTTAACACAGTTACATCTTTTTCCTGACTCCTACAGCAGTTTTAGAAGCTTTTCCTGTCTGTCTCCCCATCGGTAATTGCTTTGCTAGGCAAAATGTTAGCTGTATGAGCTTGGAAAAAATAGCTTAACAATTAAAAACAGTTAAAACAGCTATATATCCTGAACACCTCTTTCGAAGAATTTAAATAGCCCTAAGAAGAATAACAAAAACTAATTGACCAATTTAGTTATTTCTTTTTTAAAAAGTACTCCACAGGACCTCAATGAATTCATTTCAGAAAAAAAATCAATCAATAAATAACTCAATAGCTATAAAATGATTTTTTTTAAATATTTTGGTATTGTTAAAATTGATTTACAATATTAGAAAAAATCAATTATAAGAAGTTTACTTTAAAAAGTAATCTCCCCTCTCCTTAGCTTCAAACCTATAAGCTATCTACCTCTTCCCAACAAAAAGGCCAATTTCTAGAATTTAACTCAAGCAACTTTATTTAACCACTGACAGACATAAGCAATGGATAGTAGGGGCTTCATTACTTAAAGGTTGGCTTTATATATATATATAAAATGCTAAATCATAGTTCAGTGCTGAGTATATGAGCCAAAATATGTTCTCATCTGGCTTGGCTTCAAGAGCAACACTAGAAAATGTAGGTTTGGTTTTCAATTACAACAAACTAGTAAAACTCTTTAACTAGTTTATTATAGAAAACAAACTTTATAAAATATATTTGTATCCTTCCAACTTCTTCCTGCAGCTCTATCAATGGAGAGTCGAATTGGTATACCAAAACAAGGGTGGACAACTTGTGACTGCACAGAGCCTCCATGCAGCCGCCAGCCTTACATTTCTGCAGCTCCAAAACATTTTTCTACTCAACTTTAATTTGAACGTAAAAAAGAAATGCTGCTTATACAACAAATGTTAATAAATTATCAGTTCAGTCCTATGCATATTTAACAACATAACTGGCCTGCTAGATCAGGCAAAAGCCCATAAAATGTAGCTTTTTTAAAACTCAAAGAAGCCAACCAGATGAGAAATATCTAGCTCCTGTTATTGTTCCCCTTGAACTGGTATTTAGAGCATACTGCCCCCAATCTCAAGACAAATGGCCTTTTTACAGTTAGTACTAAGTTTCTACAGTGCATCAACAAAAGTGTTGTCTGTGCATGGACACCCATGTGCAGACAATCAGAGTCAGTTTTTGAAGTAACCATTTCAAAGCAGTTTCTTTAACCCTTTAAGGAGGGGTATTTCAATCAGAGGAATACAATACATTTTGCAAAGCAGAGCTTTCAAACACACTTTTGCTCAGCTCTATTTAGTGTTACATTTTAAAGTGATTGTGCTATTTTAAACCACACTAAAAATGTTGCAAAATAAAAGAAATCCAGGCTGATGGGCACAAGTAGCTGACCTTGGCTACTCTTGACAAATAAATTCTGTTCAGTCAGCCTGATTCATATTTGGACAGGAGACTATCAGGAAATACTAAGGATAAAGGTTAGATTGGGAAGTTGAAAAAAACCCTTGGCATCGGCAAACAAATTCTGTATTTTTGCCAATCAAGCTACATGGCCATGTCCACAAAACTCAAGAACTGAAAAATCGCATTGTTACTTCAATCAATTCCAATTCTCTTTGCTTAACTACATGCTTAACTAACTAAAAATACAAATAGAGATGTATGTACCCAAGCTATCAGGCTCAAAGAACCAAGAACAACATGTAGAGTTACTTCTGAGTAGTTCTTTATTGTTGTTCAGCTATTAACAGAATCTTGTCAGACCAGAGCAACTATCTGCAATAACAATTAGATACATTCTGTGAACTCCTGGGGGAGGGGTTGCCATCTTTACCCTCTTCCTGCTTCCCAGACATTCCAAACTGGGAATGAGCCCCTCCCTCCTGCAACTGTGGATTACATTCCATCACATAAACACTAGGAAAGTGGACAACAGCACTGCAATAGATTGCGGTAGATTATGTGCTGAACTGCCATAACTCAATTTCTCAAGCATCATCCAGCTTTTGGCAATGTATGTAAAATAATGCTAACCCTATTTGCATCTATTTGTAGGATACTTTTATAAAATCCATAGAAACTCAGAAAATAATGTTTTTAAGAATGTTAGAAATAATAGATTCTTGCCTTTATTCCTAGATTTTGTTGTTAGATAGAAAATCTAATGTTCAATCACAAGTCTACATAAATCTATTTAATAAATAAAACAAAAATCCAGATTTCACAGGCAGCCAACCATTCCCACAAGGCAAGTTTTTTAAAAAGTTAACTATGAACTTCTTTTCCTGACTGTATATGTCAATCATTAATAGAACAAGCTTTTCTATTGGAAAGTGATTGAATAGTGATTACATATTTGGTCTGCTAAAATGGCTTCCAGAAGAGCTTGAGATTAATTAAAAAAAAAAACTGGGAATATTGGTATTATAACTCATTAGGGGGGGAGGATAATTCCTCCCCCCCTCTTGTGGGCATTTATGTTTTTCTTCAATCTCCCTTAATTTCTAGGGCTCAGTCAGATTGACTAGGGGCAATTGAACACCTGCCCTGTTCCTTGGAAGCTTCTGTGTTCTGACTAGCTCTGGGATAATGATATGTGGAAATTGAGCAGAGTGACTGAAGTTACCTTAGCTAGTGATAAGAGAAGCCACGTGCACACAAACTTGAAATCAAAAGTAAACACAAATTTATCCCTGCCATAGCTAGCAACATTAATGGAGGGCTGCAGATATAATAATGGATGCACAGTGAGTGAATAGCTAATCCTACACTGGAAAATCAGAAATGCTGGAAGACATGCCCATTGCCTTTAATGACAATTTCACAATTTATTTTAAAATGCAGGATATTGATCCCATGTATACTCAGTGGAGGGAGTAACTCCTTTCCCCAATAAGCCTATCACATTTACACCTATGACATTTAAAACAGTTCTGAATACCTGAGTAGAGAGATCTACACGTGTAAGTGGTTTTTTAGATAGCTTGGTTTGTAACTATCTTAGCTCAAAAACAGAATTCTGAAATTGGTCCCAGAAGTCCACGTAGAAACTTAATCAGTGCCAGGATAAAACGTAGACAATCAGATGTATATGTATTTTTGTATTGACCATAACTACCAGATAGTTATAAGAAGATAAAAAGCCTTGACATTCATCAAATTCTGACAGCATTTATTTTGAGGCTTATCTTCAAGAGAATGATTACATTTAGAATAGTGCTAATTAGAATAGTGCTAATGTATGCTTAGATACTAATATAGCAAGACTGATCACAGATTAGCAACAGAAAAAGAGTTGGTCACAGAGGTATTATCATCATTATATTTAAATGAAATTAAAAGTTTTTTATTTGAGGAGAGACAGAGTCAAATATAAGACAGACTGTCATGGATTAATACTAGTATTAATTTATTTTATTAATCATCACAGAGATGACATTTCAACATAGCTTAAAAGTTTGACAGTTTCTATAAATGACAGATGCATTTCATAGCTAATACTGCCCATTTGTAAGACAATAATAATGTGAAAGTTTCAATTTCTATGTTGTTTATGCTATAGCATAATATGCTATAAAGCATATTAAAAGTGGTTGTATTTATTTTGAATGTTACCCTTTCAGTTAACAGCTAAATCTCTTTAATGAACAATATGCCTTATTAATAACAGGCATGAAGGCCTACTAAATTAAGGAATTTATATTAAGCTTTTACATTGTTTTAAATAATTTATTTATTTATTGGGATCTGGCTATACATATGTCTGGTTACAATAGTGTTAAATTAAGAGTCTTTTAGAATGGATGGCCATAATAAATGCAATACAACAAATAAATAAAATTAATTTATATGTATTCCTGCTATATATAGCATTTAATTATAGGAATTATTTCTTCCTATTCTATTATATGTTTAAGAATATTTTGCTGCTGAATTAGTTCAGTCAATGGAAAAGCTAATATAGATTACCTTTTCAATATAAGCAAGGCTAAATCTAACTTTTGCTCAGAAATTGATCATTTTTAATCTATCAATAGCTAGTTGATAGCTCTATCAAGAGCTAGTTGATAGCTCTATAGATAACTGTCTAAATAATGTGCAATTTCCTTTATATCACAAGTTCTTTGAAAATTACATCTTGAAGAATTCACTTTTTAATACCATTTTATAAGACGAATTAAATGGGTCATTTTATGTTTTTCAACTAGTTAAGGAACCTGTTTATAATATTATGAAATAAACATTGTATTTACAGTATAGATTTATATATGCATTCTCAGAAATATGTTCTAGACTGAAATATTATTAAAGTTGTTCCCCAATGTAGAAAAGATTGTATACCTAGTTTAATTTCTAATACTTCAGATTCCCTGTTATCCTTACAATTTTTAAATTAATCATTTAAATTTTACAAGGCAGATGTAATTATTTTTCCATATAAGAAAACTGAGATTAGCACACATTTTATATAGTCATGAATGTGGAAGCCATGCCACTGCTTCAGATAAAATAAATTATTTTCCTGCTTTAGGATATGTTTTTAACAATTAAAACTGGATTAATTGTTTAACAGGTAAACAGTATATTTCAGAGCAAAGTTGTATAGGGGACTCAAAAATATTGTTTAAAATTTAATTTTTACCTTTATGTAGATTTGGTATTTCATATATATTAAAAGTTTTTCTCAATGTTTTTTCTATAAAATAAACTGCTTCAAAAAATAACCCCAAGTGTATGACAATGCAGAATATCTTTGATTATAGAAATGTTAAAAGGAATTTGAAGACAATCATTTTCAATCCAAACTGAACTGATAGTAATTTTAAAGCTAACCAAATACGCAGTACAATAAGATTAGATTTTCCTGATACAAATATTAACTGTTTTTTCTAAGACAGAGGAAGAAAGCTCTTTTATGTTACATTTCATTTAGCTGAAATAGAAGAAACTAAAAATATCTGTAATGGTGTAAACTTTAAGGATCGATTTTCTTCTTTAAATATTTGATTTATAAATCTAGCTAAACTGCTCTAGTTCCAAAAAATAAAGGGAAGGAAATGTGGTGGCTACATTAACAACAAGCAGCATTTTCTGCATTGTTCTTGAATAAAATTTTCATTGTAAAATAAGAATAACTGCAGTTTCAATTCTTCAACAAACATATGCTATAGCTAAAGTTCCAATCTGAAGTTGATTTGTAAGGATTATTTGGCAGAAGTAATAATTTCCACTCATGTTTAACAAGGGAAAGAGCTTGATGTACTAAGTAATTATTCCATATATATCCCAGAGTGGCTATAGTTTGCTGAATGGGGAAAGAAAGTTGATCCAGTCACACAGCTACAGAAGAGTCAGATTCATTGAAGGAGGCTTATTTTGTTCACTATTTTAGATTTACCCTGCTTATTATGAAAAACAACCATTAGTCATACGAAAAGGCACAATTTAGAGGTCAATTCTCAGAAAACCATGTCTGACTCATCTTTCTGCAAGAAGAACAGCTAGGAGAAAACAGGGCGGAGAATGGGGGAAATAGTCTGCCATCTGTCAAGAACCTGTTATTTAAATTCTGTCTGGTTTAGTTATGTTCTCAGCTTATCTATTGCTGTTAGAAGGTTTAAAGGGAAAGCCCTTTTGGGAGAAGCCTGCTGGCAAATGACTGGAGTATTTAAAAATAAAAGAAGAAAGTTTGATCAGCACCTTCTCTTCTTCCTAGAATCTCTGCAATTCAACAATTCCCCCAAGATTTCTCTGAACACTCAGAGAAAGCCAGTAACAAAAGGAACTTGGGCAAAAAGAAAGGGAAGCAAATTTAATTTGAAATTCCATGTTAAAATACCAGTTAATTAGAGCTTAATCCTTCTTGCTGGGCACAGGGTAGCACACAGGAACTCTAATGTGCTTTGAACAAACACAAATGAGGGCTCAAGTTTCCACTGGAAAGCTGCAGCAAGATAATAAGAGAGATCAGCAACTCTCCTGCCTCCTACTTCTGCAAAAGAAGATTAACACAGATCCTACAGGTCACTTTTTGTTGATCTGATCTCCGATTTTTTTAAAGTGTCCCCAGACACTCATATATGAAGCTAATGCATCTTAATACGTAATCTTTTTTTTCCCCAAATTAAATATATTGCACTGCAAATTTGAATAGCTGTTAATGCCAAATAAGTGACACAATTTGGCCCCATTTCGGGGATCCGAGGAGAGAGAGGGAGAAAAAAGCCAATGGGGGAAGGGAGTCCGGATGGCAGGAAGATTTAATATTTCTGACAGCATTATAATGATGTGCAATAAATCTGTCAGTGTTACAATTGTCACTTAAAAACTCAGCCACCAAACACGCTTCAGAAAATAAAAAAGAAAACCGAGTCCCCAAATGTACCCACACCTATTTTCTCCCACACACATTTAATGGCAGCGACAGGCCAGAGCAAAGCCCATAAATAAATGACAGCTCAGCAGAATCGGTTTCATCTGGGAACGGCCGGCACTGGTCACGGCCAGCTCCGGAGGTACAAGCTGGCACCGACACCCAGAAAGGCGACTTTCTTGGGTAAATGCCATTTTTAAAAGATGGCATCAACCCCAGGCAGCGTCACCCTCATATCTTTCTGCCTGAAAGCAGCTGCGGCTCGGGAAACTTTGTATGCCGCAAAAGTTTTCTTTTTCTTTTTAAAAGAGATCGTTAGGAAAAAATCGAAGAACAGGAAAACAGACTTTAGGAAAAGTTAAGGCTCTGGACTTATCGGGCAGCCATAGAAGGAAACTGAAGGCGATCCTTCTCTTCAGGAGAACCGAAAGTGGCTCCCGCAGTTGCTTCTCCCTTAACCTTCTCTTCCCAAGCCCCGATCCGATGAGGCAAGATACTCAGCCTTTGCCTCTGGAGGTTGTTGCCTCTTTCCATCAGTTAGTTTTCTATTTTTTTCCCCCTTTTAAAAAAGGTCCTTAGTCTCCGCGCTAACTCCAGGGGAATCCCCGAGGGTCACCGACCCCCTACCCAGGCGAAGCGTCGCCTTCTTCGGCGGCTAAGACCAGGTTAACCGGGGCTCTCCTCACCTTGCTCCCCTGGTAGTTCTCCAGTGCTCGAAAGGCGGTCTCGGTCAGCTTGACATGCAGCACCGTGATATTGTCCTGCGTGACTCTACCGCAGGACACGCCATACCTGCCCCCTTCCCGCAGCGACGCCATTTTACGCCACCTCCCGCCCCACAGCCACCGACGGGGCCGCGAAGCCGCCACCGGAGGCTGCTGCTGCTGCTGCTGCCGCTACAGCCACTTCGGCAGCAACAGCCATCCTGCCGCTGACGTACCAGGCAACGCGCAGCCGCCGCCGCCGCCGCCGCCACCACCGCGGCACCCCGCCCACTCAGCCCAGCAGCAGCCTCGCCGCCCCTTCCCCGACACCCCAGGAGCGCCGCCCCTTTTCCCCACGCGCCCGGCCCGTAGCCTGGCCGCGGCACGCAAGACCCGCCCCACGCGCAGGCGCCAGGCCCACCGCTCTTTCCGACTCCGTGCGGAGGAGCTTACCCGAGGTCAGCGGGGGGAGGTGGGGCTACCTGGTGACGTCGGTTCATACGGTATTTGATCACGTTTATATCATTATTGACGCTTGGGATTGAGTCACCTGTAGACTCATTATGTACACTTGGTCTGAGTTGCCCGGGCTTCCTTTTCCATCTCGACTCCGGTGCCGGGATCAATTGTAAAACCTTTGCAGCCTAGCTTCCTCCTACAGCAGATCTGTAAAATTTTAAATAAAATAAATGGGTCAACTTGTCTGAAATGGTAGGGTCTCCTGCTTGAGCAGGGGGTTGGACTAGAAGACCTCCAAGGTCCCTTCCAGGCTATTCTGATTGAACTTCAGAGCAGCATTCCCCTTTATTGCAGCAGCAGCAGCAGCAGCAGCACACCTTATGCGATTACTATATATAAAGTTGAATGCCTGAAGAGTGCCTTCTGCCTGGTGTGTTTTTCTTTCTGGAGCTCAGATGCCATTATTCCCTGCCTGCTGTAGTTGTACATAAGTGTGTAGAACTCCATGTGGATTGACCTACTGACTAGATAAGGTTGTGTGCACAACCCTCCCTTTCTAAATCGGTCTTGCTTAATGCAAAAACGTAGTGATTTCTTGAAAAGTAACAATTGTATCGTGCATACTTTTGTGAATTCATAATGTGTACTTAAAGTGTCATAAAACTTTTTTGCTGCAAAAAAGTAAGGGCTCCCTCATGTACATGGTTCACATGGGTGAAAATAGGTAGGAGGCAAGGCAGGAGTACCATGACTAAACTAGGAGTGCACTCTCATGGTTGATTTTTTTCCAGTAGTACAGTGGTTCTCAACCTTTCTAATGCCGCGACCCCCCCCCGCGACCCCCCCACTACCACCGCGACCCCCTCCCTACCCGGTAGCGGTGGCAGCGCGAGGCTCCGCCCACCCACCCAGACGTCATCATTTTCTTGTTTTTCACCCTCTGCGCATGTGCAAAGCGTTCTGCGCATGCGCAGAGGGTAAAAGAACCCAAATGGCGGCGTCCAGGCGGGTGGCCGAAGTCTCCCGCTTCTGTCGCTACCGGCTGTCCGGCGACCCGCAGGCACGGCCGAACCGGGAGCATTTCACCCCTGCGAGTGACGGTGGCACCAAGATGGCGGGCTAACGCGTGCGGCGACCCCTGTGAAATGGTCGTTCGACCCCCAAAGGGGTCGCGACTCACAGGTTGAGAACCGCTGCAGTAGTACAACCTTATCCCTCAGTACATATGTTTATCTTTTCTTAATGTGTGCGTTTTGGGGAGGGGGTTATAGCAAATGTTAAAACACCACAGAGCAATCTCCCCTCTACTCTGGATTATTGGATTACTGGATTACTTTCATACTACTAAACTTGTTTATTCTAAAGTAACCTCATTCTTGGTGAACTTGTGATGATGCCCAGTATGGGAAAATCTCTCTGATATGACAGACTCAGCTATTTTCTGTCTTTGTATCTGATGAAAATAAGACTAAGAATAAAATAGAGCTGGAAGGGACCTTGGAGGTCTTCTAGTCCAGCCCCCTGTACCATTTCAAGTGGCTGTCCAGTCTCTTCTTAAAAACTTCCAGTGATGAAACGCCCACGATTTCTGAAGGCAAGCTCTTTCACTGGTTAATTGTTCTCACTGTTAGGAAGTTTCTCCTTAATTCCAGGTTGCTTCTCTCCTTGATTAGTTTCCAACCATTGTTTCTTATTCTGCCCTCTGGTGCAGTTAATAGTTAATAAATAAATGATAGATCTGAGTTCTGTGGTATAGTGCAGATAGTATGTTTAGAATTACAGTTTAAATTATCACCAATATTAATTCTTTCCAGCCACTATTGTTGAAGTCCCTAAATCACAGTTCAGTGTCATTTTTTAAAATGCTGATCCATTTTATCTTCTGCCTTAATATCATGTGTCTTGCTGAGTCATATAGAAGCTCATATTTAACTTACCAATAATAGATTTATTGGTATCTTCAACAAACCAAAAGCAAAAAGTGTGCCTTCCTTCTACTTAGTTTAAAGCCAGAATGGATTATGGTTCTAATTCCTGTATATTGCACAATTTTCTTCCTCTTGGCTCACTCTGCAATAGCATGTCCAATAAACTCTGTGTCTTTGTGGCAATGATTGAATATGGCCAATGAATTAAAATAAGATCATTTAAAGATCTTTAACAGCTGCATGTCGACAAGATGTATTTATTCTGACTTAAAAACTTTTATTTGGAATAAGGATCCAGTGGTGTAAAAAAAGTTATTAATATGCTTTTAAAGGTATTTTTGGAAGCTTAGTTTCCAATTTTTTATATTTATACCTATTAAATGGGACATATTTCTATACAATGCTTAGTTTCAAGACTGAAACTTTACTAGAATGTAATCTGATACGAAAATAATTGTGCTGCTTTTGTGAGATTGGCTACTATTTTGGGTACAAATTTAGAACATCATAGCTTTTGATACATATACCGAGAAAGGGAGGTGGTGGTGATCTGCTTGGTGTCTGATTACAACAGATTGGTTGCATAATCCTGTTTTTCCAGGATTAAGTACTGCTTCTCTGTGCATTAGGATTTAATACTGGGTAAATTGTTTTCCAGAAGTTTGATAAGAGATATATTATGATTGCACTCCACCAGATTACCAGGTAGCATGGCTATTAAGGTTAAAAAATATATGGATGATTTAGGTTTTGGAAAGATTAATCTAAGGATAATTAAAAATAAACACATTTGCATGTAATTGTATTCTTTGCATAGTATTATTGTGCATCCACCAATTTTGAGGAGGGTCAAGAAATTATTGTAGAACATTCAGTGCTAGCTTTCTAGCTTCAAAGGGGAAAATTTATCAGGACAAAAAAGCTGCTTGGGTACCCAATTAGGATCAAAAGCATGGGTGAGATTTTAAATTTGCTTATTTCTACCTAAAGTTTTCCACAAGCTTTTGCTTGTGGAAATAGTAATTCCTCTCCCATTGGAAATAGTGGAAATAATAATTCCTCTCCCATTGGAAGTACATAATAAAGTTGAGGAGAAACATTTTCACTTACACCATGAAAACATAATGATAAGCAGTATGAATGCAGTATTTTCATATGCCAAGGTTTAGACTGTGATCAAGTCCATTAAATGTACAGTTTTAAAAATATTTGAAGCATACTTCAATGTCACTTGACATTGGTCCCGTGATTTTTAGCTCCCCCCCCATGCCTCCGCATTTTTGAACCCATTTTTCTAAGTAAAAGTACTAGAAAATTACCATTGCTTAATTAACGTGAGCAAGATACATTTTGATTGCATTAAGTACTGTGCATCCAGTTCACCATGGTCGCTATCTATCCATTTGTGAAGCACCCTGTGTGCTACTGAGCCAATCACTCCAAATGCCTGGGATGACGGTTGCAGAGATAAAATCGGAGGAAAACTTCCTGCCATGTGCTCCTTGTAGGAAGGGTCATGGGAAGTAGAGGTAGCAAGTAATGGCTTTAGCAAACAATATCTCTGAGCTTTTTAGAATTTTATTTATCCTAATGGAATGGCAACAGAAGTATCTTCCTAGTGGCCTGATAAAAGCTGAAAGGAGAAATTGTGGAAAATATTTGTATGTAATAAAGTTGGAAGGGCCCTGTGAGTCAGTGACACATCCCAAGCTTCTTGAGGAGGTTTAAGTAGCTTTACTGCAGTTACACTATATGTAGCCATTTTGAATAATAATTACCTGGTCATTATTCATTTCCTTCATTTTTATAGTATGTGTTCAGGAATTCAGCTTGGAAAAAAACAACCTCTAATTCAATTTACAAGCCATGGTGGCACAGTGGTTAGAATGCAGTATTGCAGGCTAATTCTGCTGACTGTCGACAGCCAGCAGTTCGGCAGTTCGAGTCTCACCGGCTCAAGGTTCACTCAGCCTTCCATCCTTCCAAGGTCGGTAAAATGAGGACTCAGATTGTTGGGGGCAATATGCTGACTCTGTAAACTGCTTAGAGAGGGCTGGAAAGCACCGTGAATATATGTATATAAGTCTTAAGTGCTATTGCTATTACAACAAACACAATTAGAACAGGAACTGAACTGAAAATGGGAGGGAAAAGAAAGAGTGATATTGCTGCCAATTTTGCCATTTTTAAAATATGTAAGTGACGAATACTCAATAGGGCGGTTGAACAGGATTGTCAGACACAAAAGAGAATTAAAAATAAATCTTTTTTTTGAATGGCATGGTGAGAGAAGGATTGTTATGTAGTAGTATACTTGGTTGACCATAAATATTTAACTGATACTTATCTGTATGGATATTTTTCAGCTTTCAATAGAGGGCAAGATATTTGTGTCATATTTCTATAAAAATCTGACTCTATTTAAGGCCACTCACCTCACAAAAGGAAAAGGAGGCAGAATGAATTAATGAACAAATAGACAAAAATCTTGTGAAATAACCTAGGGTTGCCAGTTCATCTGAATGAATTCTGCTGGACCAGGACAAAAATAGTAATTAAATTAATAAATTTTGATTAAAATTAATTGCCTCTTAAATAAGGTCCTTTATTTATAACATTAATTATTCTTCTTATGCATATACAAAACGTTTTCTTTTGCACATATATCCTCAAAAGTGTATGTGTTTATATGGGTGCACGTGTGTTCCTGTGTGCATAATATACAAATACCTGCTTAAATTTACACACATAAGTATTCACACATTTTTTCTTCCCTCTGAGAGAAACAGCCCCACAAAAGAATCTGAATGGAAATGTGCTAAGAGGTAACTACTGAAAGGATGGGAAGAAAACAGAAAGGGTAACAAAACAGGGTGGTACAGTAATAGGGTGTAGGGAAGAAGTATCTGCCAGAGAGAAAGAGAAAAGTCCTGTGTAACCATCACAAAAGGGTTAAAATGCACTAGGAAAGCAGCTCCACCCAAGAATTGGTAATCTTCTGGCTCATCTGTAAAGGCACCCAAACTTCAGGATCTGCAGTCATTTGCACCTCTGCCATTCAAGCTCTTTGTTTTTAAGAGCTTCTGTACTTATCAGGGAATGCAAGGTGAATGTAGATTCCTTCACTTGATAGGGGTTGTTTTAAGGAAAAAGTTCCTATGGTAAATACTGTACTTTTAAGTTAGACTCAATGCAGCTAGCCTTCCTTCTCCTCTCCAGGCTATTTTGCTTCCTTTCTTAATTTTGTACATGGCTATGGAAAATGCGTAATTGCTAAAAAAGGGTTATCATGATCAGTACAGGTCTGAAGATGTTGACAATTTCTGCCCCCCTCCCCCGCCTGAAGAATTGGGCTGCACCTTACATCTTTTGTTGATCTTTTTTTTTGTATGCGTGAAGGAGACTTCTGTTTAAGGCAGAGATGCATAAGGGATACCAGAGCTGCACGTGTCCCTCAAAACTTTGCAAATATATATAACCATCCAACTGCAAGTTTTAGTGAATATAGGGAGTGCAATCATAATAACTGCAGATAATTAAATATGTTTTTACTTTAAATTAAATAAAAAATGTTTTTATTTAGTGCCTTCTGTTTGGGCTGCAGTGCCCCACATACCAGTCCAAGGCAATTTGATTGAATAATTTTCCATATTTATGCTCTTTGGAGCATTTTTAGCATTTCAGATTTACAGTTGAGGTTACCATAAGACTTCATTACCCTGTGGTCTATGAGAATATGAGATTTCTGACAACAAGCCAGTGTGAAACAGGCTCCATAAAGATGTGTTCTATGGAATATGCACTTTATTTAAATAAAATTAACTTAACAGTTGAACTTAACCACACCAAGAATTATGAGTACTTCAAAAATAAATCTAAGAATTTTCCCAAGTGAGCTCCAGAGATAAATTATAGTGTAGATCAGTATTTCTCAATGTTGGCAACTTTAAGATGTGTGGACTTGAACTCCACATTTAAATTTGCTAAGGTTGGGAAACGTAGATGAACAAATATTTTCAAAATAAAATAATAATTACATTAATTAATACAATTAAAACTGAAATATGATTAATATATATATATATATATAAATTACAATTTAACAGAGCTAGCATTGTACAATAGCTAGCATTCGTTTGAGGATGTCTCTGCTATGAAGCTCAATAAATGATTTTATGTCCCTTACAGGTTTTTTTAACCTAATCCATTTGCACAATTACTACTAAAATCCAGAAATAATGCTTCAAACCCTTTCTCTGGATTTTTCCACTAAGATCTAGCTAGAAGCTACTAGGGAAATAATAATGATATTTCTTTTCTGTACAATTCCAAGCATCAAGTGAAAATATTTATTTAAAAGTTTGATATGATATTACCATATCAGTAGTGTTGCTTGAGAGTTTGAGGTGATTGCTGTTATTTTTTCCTACTGATGTTTTTAAATGCTGCAATGTATTCTTATATTTTTATTGTATTATAAGCTGCTCAAAAATGTATCTATTGAGCAATATAATTAATTAATAATAAATGAATATAGATAGATAACTTACTTCATAGTATTTTCATGAATAGAAAATGATAAAAAAATATTGGGATCTTTGGAGAAAAGATGGAATAACAATTAAACAAGGACAAGGATTAAACTTTACTGATTGTGGCCATTTGCATACTTTATTAGACTCTATGGAATAGGTAATTATTGGATACGGTATTAAGCAACCATGGTAGGTATGGATTTAAGTGAAATGAGTGATAAGAGTTTATTGTTTCTGACAAAAAGATGAATACATTTAAAAAAGATGAACACAGTGATGTCTGCAGAGTTATGGTAAAAAAAAAATCGCTGTGGCAGCCACATTGCACATATAAAACAGGCAAAACTACCATTTTGACTTATTTTACCATACCTTTGGACATTCTTATATATACTCAGTCCTGCATAAACTACATGCATATTTCTATTTTTCCCCCTTGATTAAAATCGTTTGTGCTGTGCAAACAATAGTGGAATAAGTGACTGAAAGTTGCAAATAGTATACTCAAAATATTTGAATCCTGATAGTAATGCATAATTGTTTCTTTCTATATAATTAATGCTGTAAAACTAAGGTATATATATATATTACTCCCTCTTAAGTGTTCCTTTAAGTTTAACCTTTCAGATGAAAATAAAATGTTTTCATTGTGTAATGCTGCACGACTATTCAAAGTCTCTCATGTATAGCATCCATACTAAGTCTTCTCTTCTTATTTATCCCAAATCCAAACAATGATCAGTAGTGAATTTGTAAGGTTGAGGGCAAGAACCAATTAAGAGACATGACACAAAAGGAAAAGAGATAAGGAGAGAGGAGGAAAAACAGGTCTGAGCACTAAAGTTGTATTTTTAAAAACAATATTTCTGATTCTGTGATAAATGTTAAAAATGGTGGAAGAATATCATATTTATAAAGGCACCAATGATAGTAATCTCAAGCTTGACGCGGGTCAGCAGGAAAGCCCTTACTGTCTATCAAAAATAACAGATATCTAGCTTTCCCCTTCCAACACATGTTTGAGTAAACTGAAGGCCATTGATTTTTGAGGAGCTCAGAGGTCATTTAATTTGCTGTTGTGCTGAAGCTATAGGATCGTGGTGGCTATAGAGATCCCTTAGAGAATTCAATGAATTGTACTGAAATAGATTTCTTGACCCCATTTGGCCTAGCATTCCATCTTTTTGGAAGAGTGCATACTGACCTGATTATTTCTTCTACTTTCAGGGGAGCACTTTGACTTCTTAGTAATCAGTGCTTTTCTCATTGGATGAACTATTTTCTTAAACTCTCAGAGGAAGCCAAAAGAAAAATGTTTGCAGCACATTCATATTCTTATTCATGCAAAAGAAAGTTCTTCGTTCAAAAGAAAGTTCTAAGGCTTAGTCCAAAGCAAATATGTCTAAGATTACAGACATAGATATACAGACGTAGAACAATTCAAAAAAGTCTTTGTAAAGCTAAAGGATGAAAGCAGTCTCCTGCTCAATAACGCATGGTTAAAATCTATTGAAATCAATAGAATAAATTAAATCTTTGAGGCAGAGCGTGCAGAGTTGCATGCTGGATTACTTCATGATTTATGTCTCTTGCTGTTATCTTCTTAATTCCTATCAATACTGTATGGCAGTGAGTCCAGTTTTATGAAATTTGAACTCCCTGTGAGTTTGAGAGAATAAAAGTTTAGTGAACCAGCAGTAATGGCTGGTTGTGCAACTTTTATTTATTTGTTGGTTTGGGATGTGGCTGGACTGCTGACTTTAGTGGACTAAAACAGGCTACATTGCCTCAACACAACACTCCTTCCCCCCCTCCTTCCATTACAAATCAGAAATACTTTGTTCAGGACAGGACAAAAGGCTTAGAATCCTGCTTTGGAAAGTGTTTTGTCTATGGAAAGGGATTTCCTAAAGTACTTTAGCTTCTGATTTAGAGAATTCCCATCTGGAGGGGAGTATTGTTAAAGTCATTTTGGTGCCCCCGAGAGAACAGTGATAAGAACTACAAAAGAGATCAGGGAAAACCTTCAAAAAGTCAGACAAAGAAAACAAAGAACTTCTACAGTGGAAACCAATTGGATGGGAGCGGTCTCTCCCAAGGTCAGTGACACAGAGTGTGCATACATCATTGGCAGCAGACAATTCTAAAGCTTAGATTTTCTAGATTAAATATGTTTTATGTAAGCTTTTCACCTGCTAAGCAAAGTGCAGTACTGTGGTTCAGTGATTTTTTTTTAAAATTTTATTTACGTTGAATCTTTGGGTGCCAGATCCACCCAAAGTAAGCTTAAAGCTGGCTGGTAAAGAAGCTTTCCATGAAGTAACTTCCACATGATGATGATAAGATGTTAAACTGCTGCTGGATCATATCCAGCAACTAATTCTTATGATAAAGTAAGCTGCCACAGCGTGCTGTTAAAAGTAGAAGAAATATCCATGTGCTGTTAAAGGTAAGAGAAATATCCAGGTTGAACAGGAGTGTCAAAACACTCTGTCAGTCTTGGATCTGATTCCAAATTAAAGTCAGTTTAATTAGTGAACTAGATTGAGAGTACAAAGAAAATGAGATGAAATTGGCTGACGGTATGAGAACAGTTTATGTCTGTAGTTTATTTGTTGTACAATTATCTTTGTTATATTGAATTTTATCTTGCTGCGTGGAATTTGTTCTTAGGTTATAAAAACACAATTGTACACAGCTCAGTTAAGCTGAAACAGCGAAATCTTATACATGTCTGCTCAGAAATCGGCCTCACTATATTCAAGAAGCCTTTCTCCCAGATAAGTATGCAAAGGAATGCAGTCTTACACAAATGTGTATTCTTCTACATCATAAATGCGTATTTCCCTTTTTTAGTACAAAATGTGCCTTATAACCCTGCATTTCAACAGAAAATCATTGACCCAGTAGAGGGAAAGCAATTAAAAAGCCCACAGCTATAATTGCTTTATTTCAGGCAGCCTGTAGCATGTAGGTAATTTAGATTGAAACAAGACATTTGGTTTTCTATTCTATTTAAAATATATATATTTTTACCAAATGTTGAGATATAGTTCCTTAAATGGGACCTGTTCTTCTGTTTTTGTATTTAAAAGTCTCTATGGCCCTTGAAGCAACAACATTTATTTTGTTTCTTCACCTAGAAAAAAAATTCAGTCACCACTTACGTCTACATTAGTTCTGTCAAAACAGTCTAACTGCTGTCATATTTTCTAAGATGTCTAAACTTCAGCTATGCTGGTATTCATGCAACTAAAGCTTGTAAAGTGGTCCTTGTGTGGCTTTCATAAATACTGTATTAAGGAACCAACAAAATGGAGTTGTTGAAAATAAAGTATAGACCTTCTTTTGTGTGATCTTTTATCATAGTTATCTAATATGAAGTTGAGATTAAAGTCTTGGGAAACCTAATTAGGGAGTAAGCCCATCTCAGTGAGCATAAGTTCACTCATTCTTGATCTATTTTCTATGCTTTGTAGCAGCACATTTTTATAACTCTTGAGCCTGGGACAGTATACTTATTTAATCATTCCTCTCCACTTTCTTATTCCTATAGGTACTCTTCAACTTATGACTGTAATGGAGCCCGAAATTTCCACCATAAGTCTTGAGAGTCCTAATTTGAGGCACCCACATGATCAGATCCAGTTTTATTACTTCTTTTGCAGCGGTATTAAGCCAGCGCCACAGTCATTAATTGAGTGCAGTGATCATTAAATGCTGTGGTCATTAAGTAAATCAATGTATTCCTATAGGTGCAGTAAGCCGAACGTAAAGGTGAGCCAGTTGCCAAGTGCCCTAAATGCAGTTATATGACCATGGGGTGTCTGTGTACAACAATTGGAACTCTGGAACTGGCTCATAAATAGCTTTTTGGGGGTCTGTTATAACTTTAAACGGTCATTAAATGACCAATTGTTAAATGAGGACTATCTGTATACAATTCATTATATTGGGGTTTGGGGATCATTGAAGTCAGTAGCCTAGTCATCAAGAAATGGTGAAATAATTCTTATATTTAATGTATTAGACCAGTGATGGCGAACCTATGGCACGCGTGCCACAGGCGGCACGCGGAGCCATATCTGAGCTCACACGAGGCATTGCCCTATGTCAGCTCCAGTGCGCATGCGCATGCTGGACAGCTGACTTTGGTCATCTTTTCGGCCGTTTTCGTTCTCCCCAGGTTTCACAAAAGCCTCCTGAAGCCTGGGGACGGTGAAAAACCCTGTTTGGCTGTTTTTCGCCATCCCCAGACTTCAGGAGTCCGGAGGCTTCAGTGAGGCCTGTGCGCATGCGCGGGGGGCAGCGTGGGGGGGGGGTTGTGCGCATGCGTGGGGGAGGGCATGGGTGTGGGCACACGCATGCGCACCCTTTTGGCACCCGAGCCAAAAAAGGTTTGCCATCACTGTATTAGACTTTCTTTCCTGTATGCAAAACAACAAAAAACAAAACAAAACCCTTACCAAACAACTAACCACCACCAAAACAAAAACAACTCCTGGAAAATAAAACAAAATATGTTAAATTCTCCAAAATTGAATTATATTTTAGTTGAGGCCCCCTTCATGCATGAAAAGATGCTTTTGTTATTCCTCCCTTTTGAAAAGGCCCTGCTTCATAGAACCAAGCATACCAGAAATCAGTTTCTCTGTCACATCTTGTATACTGCGAAGCCTGTTTGACTTTTATGGAATCCCATTTTTGAAGTTGCCAAATTTAAGTCAAATTGAGTCTTAAATATTGATACATCTATTATTTCATTCTGATTAAGGTTTCTACAATTTTCAGCCACTGGAAATCTTAAGAGTGACTAAACACATTTACTCATTGCATTGCAGGTAGGTAATAGCAGACAAATAAACAACTAGCAGAATTGTGAGGATGTTTAGAATGGAGTCTTGGAAATAGCCTTAAGCCAAGATTATGCAACACAATGTATTTACACATTGCACTAAATTATAAATAAGCAAACCATATTATGCCTTAGCATAATGTCTGAACCTGGGTTCAGACTCAGTGCTAGTACTGAATAATTATCACACACACACACACACACACACACACACACACACACACACACACACACACACACACACAGGGATTTTGCGCACACATCTACCTGCAATCTTTCATGTACAGCAGAATACAACAGTTTTGTATTGGATATTTCTGTAGTGAACTGTGGAGATTCCCTTTGAAAATGCAAAGCAGAAATATGGTTTATGAGGTTCTTCCTAAGTTTGTAAACAGATCCTAAAGCAATTTTATACAGGCTTTTAGTAGCCCAGAGATACCATTAATTAATGTTAATTAGGAGGGACTGGCAGACCTGTTTCAACCAGAAAGTTTACTAAATTACTTTGTTTCTTCAAATATAGCTGATATTCCAATAACTCATCAAGCTGAGTATGTACATTTCCATTTTCTTCATTTTGCCTAGTGTTTTAGCATTCTTTATAGTATACACTATTGTGGCTTTAAGATTTGGAGATCAAATATTTTCCTGGCTAGTGTAATGCTGCTGAATTCCTTAGCTCTTAAGATTTTGGGGGTAACTAGCTATTAATATAAAATGTGTAAAGTTTTCAATATCTTTCCTGACTTGCTGTCTCCTAGTTTTGTTAAAAGCTCAAATGTACTCTATTGTTGCAGTTTTTGCTTTGCATTCCTAAATCTTTTGAGACAAAACTGACTCTTGGTGTTACTCAGGAGAGCAGTCTCAATGTTTTATGTTCATGGCATTTCTGAAATATGACTTTTAAAATGCCACTTTCATTCTAATTTTTAATTTTTCTGCTTTAAAAAGAAAAATGAGAGATTTGAGATTAGCAATTTTTTAACTAAGGGGAGGGAGATGCTAATCAGAAAAAGCTTGCATATACAGAATGATTTAAATATATTTAACTTAATCTTGTTCTTATACTACCCTGTTTTTCCCAAAATAAGACATTCCTTGATAATAAGCCCAATCGGGCTTTTGAGTGCATGGCAATAAGGCCAAGTGCTTATTTCAGGGTTCAAAAAATATAAGACAGGGTCTTATTTTCGGGGAAACACGGTAGTTTAAAGCATTAGTCTGGGGAAAAAAGATTGAAAGCAAAGTAAGACTTATTCCTAGGGAAGTGACATAGAGTAGATGTGTACATGTAGATGTCTCTTTAAATAAAGATAAAAAAATGAGTTTTTCAAAAAACATGTGCATCTTGCCCGTTATTTTTTAAAAATGTAAATATAGTCTGTGACATTCTTAAGAGTATTATCATATAAACTACCATTACAAGGATTCAAAATTAATTCTAATGAATGGGAAAAATACATACATTCTACACTCTTGATTTTATTTGAAGAAGAACTAGATCAAAATGACAGCATTAAGTCACTCCACATTGTGTAGCAAGGGTCATAATGAAGTTAATAGAATGCTCCCATAATTCTGAGAGTTTTTTTTAAAAAAAATACATTTTCTCATTTTAGAATGAGAAATCATTATAGTTTTATTTGTACAACATACTAATCCAAAGCCAAATGAATAATGTTCACTGAATTAAACCAACTGCTAGTCTTTGCAAAATCCACTGAGGTATGAAATAAATATACTTGCTAAATTCACACAACAGGTTAAACAGCAAATCAACCAATTACATTTTAACCTAGAGCAAGGCATCAGGATACTGTTTACAATATATACACATGAATAGTCATAGAATAGAAATTCTGATTTTTGGTGGCTTGATTAGACAGTTCATTATTTTTGTCACAAGTACCTTGCTGTTTCCTCAGAACCAAAGTCTGTGGAATTATATGGAATACATAGTATAGAAAGATGTACTGTAGGAAGTTCCACTGTGCCAAGACTTACAGTGAACAACCTTTGAATGTCATGTGGAATTCAAAAGAAAAGGATCTTCTCTCTTTGTAAGAAAGCTGCACATATATGGGCTAAATAACCAAACTCCATGAAGCAGCATAACTTTGGGTGGCAACATTAAGTTCAGATTTCTAATAACTGAGAAGAAAATACACTGAAGACTACTACCTCCAGTTGCATTTCATCATTTGCCTGTCCAAATAGGATGCTCTGTTAAACAAAGATTTACCACAGGAACCGGGAGAGTTTTATTTTAAATTTTGCTATTTCCCCCTTACTAGATGGATGTCCAAAGTATCATTACTCTGTATATCCTAGATTCATGTGCTGATAGAGCTTAAAGTGCACAAGCATCTGATATATTTTGCTTGGTAGCAAACCTGGAAATGAAAAATAGTATTAATGCTGGATGGGAATTGAAGTTTCATTTGAGTAATTGATAAGTTGTGGGCCTGAGGTCCTTCATGTCTAAGCTTATGTGAATTCTCCTTGAAGAGCTCTTTGGGTTCGCTTTGTATGTGGTATACTGTAACAAGTTCCAACGTACAGTATCTCCAGTCTCTAATATTGGCTTATATGAAAAGAAACAGAAAAGTTGGCAGCACTATGCTGGGACATGTGTGTGTTATCTCAACAACAAACCTCATTACAAAGCTATATTGAGCAGTTGTCTAACTGCTTAGGATGCTGAGTCCCCATATTTATTCTCTTCCTAGTTTTCAAACTCTTGTTTTTTCCTGGCTTAAAAGAAATGTGACTTTTGTGATTTTACACAAGGGAACTTTGCTAAAGTTGTTTCTATATTACTATATTATTAAAGCCTTTGTATTCCAGCATTTCAATCTAGCAAGCAATCTAGCAGCAATTGACAATGCTGCCTAGTTGGAGCTATAGTCCAACACATATAGTGTCTTTAATGCTGGGTAAGGCTGGGGCCACAGGCAGTAGATAAGTCAATTTTTCCATGGCTTACGGCATTACATTTTCAAAAGTCCAGGTATTTTTCTTTTTGCATGTCAAGAATGACATATCCCATCCAGAACAAAACAGCTTTAGCGTCTTAGCTACATTCTCCAAGTCACTGCTTGTTATGTTGCTGCATTAACATCTTAGTCATCACAACCTTTGAAGTCTTGTTGTTCCCAGGCAGGTTTGTGGGGAAAGTTTATTTACACATTTATAAGCCAGTAAGATAGTTTGGAAAAAAATATATAAGGAGACTGCAGCTTTTGATAGTGGAGGCAGGTCCATTCTTGTTCAGTATTGTTTCAGGTTGGCCTTGGGTACAATCCCTCTGAGGTGACTGTATGCTTGTGGTTCGCTTTTGCTCATCAACATGATTCAGCATGGTTTTATACTGAGACATTTTTCAAAGGAAGTCAGTGCCTGTAGGGAAAAAACGTTATACAATTTCTACAGATAGCATTTCACATACAGATGCACCATGCACCCACATTATGCTACTCTTTACAAGTTGCCACAAATGCTTCACCTGACAGAATTTGATCATCTCTTCTTATATCATGCCTTTCGATATCTGATTAAATTACTACTGTACTAAGAGTTGTGACTCAGACAAACTTTGCTCCTGTGAGTTCTTTCCCTTCTTCAACCCTATTTTGGAGAAAGTAGTCTTTTTTGATCACCATGCTATCTCCTCTCTATTTGGAAGCACACTGTGAAGTTTTGTTGACTTGCAATTGAATAAAGCAGTCATAAAGAACCAGTAGCAAGGTGAAGAGGCTCAGCTACAAGAGCAATGGGTGCTCCATTGGAAGACCTGAAAGACCAGGTTAGGCACAGCTTGTCATGAAAAAAAATGTACTGTATCTGTGCAGTTGTTAAGAATTGACAACAGTTTGATGGCACATAATCATTTAAAAAGAAAGAGCAATTAAGTACGGTAGTTAGAATAAAAATGTTTCCTTCTGAAATATAGGTACTAAACAAGCATTAAAAAAAACAAAGTGAAATACTGAACAAACCATCTTGGTTAACGTTTGTGCTTTAATTGTGCACTGATATTAATAGACCTTGGCAATAACATTTTGGCTATGTTTCAATGATTTACCTTTATTCTATACCTAATGCATGAGTGTGATAGTTAAGTCAATTCTATTTGTACTGGTATTAA
This sequence comes from Thermophis baileyi, assembly GCA_003457575.1. Taxonomy (NCBI): domain Eukaryota; kingdom Metazoa; phylum Chordata; class Lepidosauria; order Squamata; family Dipsadidae; genus Thermophis; species Thermophis baileyi. The sequence goes on along the minus strand of QLTV01012184.1, from coordinate 2,444,237 downwards.
TGTCTCTACTCCCTCCCCACCCACCCCAACAGCTATAATGTGTGTAAAATCTGTTATATTTTGCCAACTACTGTGTCTTTAACATATGCATAATCAGCACAGCAGCATTTGACATTGACTCAGTATTATAAAGGCAGGAAAATGGGGAACAGCCAAATTCATGCCAGTATATTTTTCTATCACCCAACATAAGAATAGGTGAATAGCAGAGATTGATAATCAATCAATGCCAAACATTGGCAATTTGTTACCGGTCCATGAACAATTGGGTCTTTTAAGTACATCTGATGAAGTGAGCAATAATTAATGAAAGTTTATGCCTTTTAATAAAATTTATTAATTGGAAAAAGAGCTAGTAGATTTCTGACTGTTGGCTACAGTAACATAACTCTCTTCCTATAATAAAATAGACTAGGTAATTGCTGAAGATTTATGAGAACAAGAACAGATATTACAAGTACTATAAATATAAAGCCACTGGTTTTTGTTAATAGTTAACTTCGTTAACAGTTTTCAGGATTTGGGAATCAAATTTATAAATTAGAGAGAAGACATTTCCCCCCAGATAGATCGAACCTCAATTCTTATCACTCCCAGTTGCCATGTTAGTGACTGACCAGGATTATGGGAATTGTAATTCAGACATATCAAAGGGGCAGCAATTTGGAAGAAGGTTGCTGGAAGGAATGTGAAAGAGAATCCTGAGACATTGCACTGTTAATATAACTATCATTAGAAACTGCAAAAAATAGAAGGCAAGCCGCTTGTCACAAAAATGTCACATTTTATAAATAAGACAAAAGGTAAATTAGGACCTCTTGCAAATATCTTTCCAAATGATAGCATGCCATTCATTGCACTATGTTCTTTTTCATGGTATGCACATTGGTTATCATTTAATGGATGTTCCTGTTTTTTCGTGAAGCTTCACTGAATCACTTATTTACCCCTTGATGACTAAGTCTGCTACAGTTTGGTCCATGGACTTTGTAGATCCTCTTGCCTCTGGCAGGGAAGTGACCTGAACATTCCCAGCTCAGTGCCGATTGCCTGCTGTGGGCTTTGTATCATTTCCCCTGTGGGATTAACAGATCTAGATGAACAGAGGTTAAATTGTTTTAGTTTGAAATAGGTTAAAAGGAAGACGTGCTTGCCTGACACCCTGACAAGTCAAATGAAATTACAGCTCTGAGCATTGGGAAAGAATGAAAGAGCAATCTTGATTTTCCTGTTTAATCATCCCTGTGTACAAACATTGTTATCAGGCTTTTGCCTCTGTTAAATGTCAGCAGCAGCACATTCATTTTTCTATACACTGCTCTGCTCCATCTGTGAAGTAAGAATAGGTGGATTAGGGCAGTCCTGAATGTAATACCCCAGAGAAAATACATCCATATTCCTTTTTAAAAAACAATTAGGCTGTCAGGAAATAAGTTGGAAAGTTTTTGCTTCTCCTTTCTCTCAGAAAACATGACGTAGGACCCAGTGATCAAAGGCAAGTCATCTCCATGTACATGCTGGCATATATGTGCGGAAAAGAACTAGTGGAGGAGAGGCTGTTGCCTAAGTCTCATACACACACTTGTTAGCATCACTAGTGGGAGATATAGAATCCTGCTTTAAATTCTTCAGTTTCTATAGCTAAAATCTGTCCGTCAATTCTGTTTGCCTTGTTGGTATCACTAGAAAAACATCATGGGAAGTGATAGTAAATGTTGACCTTCACTTTGCATTGTGAAAGCTAAATACGGAACAGTGCAATCTTAGAAGAGACATCTTTGAAGGAACATTATGTTATTATTTTTGCTACACAAATGAGTTCCCTCGATTCTCTTGCCTTCTAAGGTAACTTAAGGTTTCTATTAACGAGAAACGAATAGCACATCAGTGATGCTTCTAGAATTAATTTAAACAGAAACAGAAACAATTCACAGTTATATGATGGTGTCTCCTCTTTCACTGTATCATATAATAGATTTTTAAATACCTACCTTTTGTTCTATCTGTGCATATTCTGACCTTCAGAGATTTATTTACATGAAAGGTTTCTTGAAACCAGTCCCTCCTATCTTATAGAAATACATGTAAGGTAGAGTCTTTATTTATTTTACATTTTTGTAATGTGCCTGCAACTCTTAAACTCTTGAGAACCTAGAACAGAGTAAAAATATAAATTAAAACAAAAAGGAAAGTATACAGAGTAATCCCCTAAACAGTGACCAGAACTTTTCAGTGCAGTTAGTAATTTTTTAATGAAATATTTCAATATTTCTGGGACTTCCTTTCTTTTTAAATAGGTAACTATTGCCAAATTATTAAAATGATTTCATTTTACTGTGTTTGTTAAAAACACACCTGGAGTGCCATCTGGCAGGAAAAGCTTTATTATTCTATTATACCATTATTATAATATCAATCATGCAAGCATCAGCTTGTCTGTGGAGCTGAATTCTATCTGGCTCATAGCATCAATTTGCTTAGCTCGTTTAAATTGATTGCTGTTTGTTAAAGTTTATTTCTAAAGTTTCTATCCTACAATTTCTCCAGGCATTCCAGAGTTCAGACACAGTACTCCTTCTTCCATTTTCCTCCCATAAGAATGACTGGGCAATGTGGATTTGATTGAGTTATAGTGTTTGCCCAAGGTCAGTCAATGAACATCCATAGCTATGTTGTTATTAATGCCGGCAATTATATTTACATTTAATTGTTGGATTGTCAGAGATTCTGACAAATCAAATTGAATTTTTTTTGTTACATTTGTGTTCTACCTTTTGTAGCTACAGACAGTATACATAATTTTCTCTCTCTACCATGTTTTTCTCCAGCAATAATTTTTGATTGAACTCATGTCTTCCAATGTCTGTCTAATACCATAATCACAGTATAGCATACTAGCTATTCAAAACAGCTGGAAAGACTGAGAGAGCACTCGTGATTTTCCTATTTAGTCATCTTTGTACCCAGATACATTTATCTGGACATTATCTGGCTTTTGTCTTTTTTTCAATGGCCACTATAACATTGAACCATTTAACCTTTAGTTAATTAATCTTTGATGATTAATTTTAATCATTATGGTATAATTGGATTAAAAGGGTTGACTTCTGGGAAAGCTGTTTTGGTTCTTTGACTTTAATTATAACAAGGAATGGGGAAAAAAGACTGCTAAATATGGCCTTTGTGACAAAACACCTCTATTTAGTCCTACTGATTTCATTAGAGATATTAAATATCTGCTTAATTTTCTACTGAAATCAGTGAACTCTCAAAATATTACCTTTGGCTATACTGAGCCTGACTAGGCATAACTTTTATTAACTGATAATTTAGCATTTAATTGTAAAGAAGTTGGTAAATAAAATCCAAATGCATTAAAATGTAGGAGAGCTGTGTTAAATTATGGTGGTACAACATCAGGAAGAGTCTGATTGAAAGGCATAAGCTTCCATGGGCTGTAGCTGATTTCACAAGATGCAGAGAATGACTTGACTGATATAGGATATAAATTGGGTTGGGGGAGGAGGCAGATTGGTTATGCAAATACAGGTTCCATATGGTGCAGATTAGAAGTACCTTATCAATTAACAATCGTAATGTGTTAAAAACTCATTGTGTTTGTTGAGACATTTTGAGATAAAGTTCAGCAGTCTCTTGCTCAATAGTGTTCAAATCTCTTTTTTCCCCAAAGTGATCATTTTGAAATCTGCAAAGCAGTGGCCTGGGAGGTTGAAATGTTTTGGCATTACTTTGACCTTGTTTTGAATCCTGATGTCAAACTTGTGTCCATTAATTCTTTTGTACAAAGTTTGTGTTGTTTGTCTATGTAGAATCCAGAGGGGCATTTTTGGTAGACTTCTTTAAATTTACTTAAATGTAACATTTGTTTACATTTATTTTTTTTCTTGTCTTCCAAGAATTTAAAGGAATATTCATGATTCTTCCCTCTCTTCTATATATCTTACAAACAGCCTTATGAATCAGTTAGGTGAGAGTCAGGGAGTGGCCCTGCCCAAAATGAAGCTATGTACTGTATTTCATAGCTGAGTTTGGATTGAACCTTATTCTTCTTAGTCCTGCTTCAAAACTCTAAATGAACGTGGATCAGAGTAATTATTTAGATAACTTTATTTAAAAATTCTTAAGTAGTTAACAGTCCTAAAAATACCTTGTTATATAACCAAATCACAATCTCTTATTAAACCCTCTAATTTAACCCAGTGGGTTAACTTTCACAAACCCTAGACCAGTGATGGTGAACCTTTTTTTGCTCAGGTCCCAAAAGGGCACCACACCCATAATGCAATGCCCTCCCCCCCCCGCCCAGGATTCAGGAAAGCCTCCGGAGAATGTGGATGGCAAAAAACCAGCCCAACAGGCCTACCGGAAGTTCACATGCGCGCTGGAGCTGACATAGGGCAACGTCTTGCATGCCCTCAGATATGGCTCCGCGTGCCACCTGTGGCACGCGTGCCATAGGTTCGCCATCATGGCCCTAGACAGCTGACCATGATATGAAGTTATAGGAATAGTAATTCATATGATTATGTTCATATATATGGGTGTACTTCACAGAATGAAAGAATTGGAACCTGCAGTTCAGATATTAGAGCTCATTTAAGGTCTCATGAACAAATAGCACATCTGCAAGAGATGCCAAAGCAGTGAATAAGCCTAGGTGAGGGAAGAGAATAATGAGTAGGAAAGCACTTTTAATTCTTTAGCCTATTTTCTATCTGTTCTGCTTAAAGCAAAGGCTGTTATTTACTATCCTAACAAACCACATTTACACGGAGAGAAGCATGCAGTGGGGTTTTGTCTTAGGCTCAGTACTCTTCAACACCTTCATAAATGATCTAGATGAGGGGATAAAAGGGGAACTCGTCAAATTAGCAGATGACACCAAGCTGGGAGAATAACCAACGTTTTAGATAACAAACTCAAGATTCAGAAGGATCTTGAGTGAGCCTTAGTCATGTGCATTTACATTCCAACAAAATGCAATTCAATGATGAGAAAAGTAAGGTTCTATATATAGGCAAGAAAAACGCATAGATATAGAACAGGTGGTATCTGGTACAGAGAAGAGTGCAGACAAGAGCTTCAAAGATGATTAGGGTTCTGGAGGCTAAACCATATGATGAACAATTGAGGGAATAAGGTACGCCTAGTCCGGGTGTCGGCAACCCGTGGCTCCAGAGCCGCATGCGGCTCTTTCGTCCCCCTGCTGTGGCTCTCTATTGGGTGATCCCACCACTGGCTGCCCCCACTCTTCGCCCTCCCCTCCCAGTCACTCCTCGCCTGGCCTGAGAAGGTAAGGGCGACGGGGATGGAGAAGCGGCTGGGGCTGATTCTCCAGCGCCTCATCTCTTGCTGGCACTTCTGGCCCTTGTTGGTGCTGGGCGTGCCTCAGTCGCTTGGGAGACACACAACCTGCTCTCCGCCCCGAGACATTGGCCCGACCTGGCAGTGACCGACGCCGGCCTTGCTAACCTGAGGGCTGGCAGGGTGGGAATGGGATCCGGGAGGAGGGGACGATGGAAAGGGGGCTGGCCCCGCCAAACCTCGCACGCCCACCCCGGGGGTCAGGCTCGGAGAAAGCTGGAGCGCCCTCGCCAAAGACGCCCATCAGCTGGTCAACCCGCCCGCCCCACGTGCCTTTGCTGCACTTTGGCCGAGCCCGGGCAATGACTTGAGGGTATCACCGCTCGTGTGCGCCCTCCTGGCTCCACCACAGCCGGCCAGGTGGTCATGAGAGGAGAAGGAGGGGGAGGAGGAGGAGGGTAATCTTTGGGGAAGCCGCCACCGTGGCTCGCGCTCGTTCCTCAGCCAGCCCGGATTTCCAAAAAGTTGCCAAGAAGAAAGAAAAGTAGTAGTGAAGAGCCCCAAGGAGAGCTCGCCGGGTCGGCCCAGCCTCGGCTTTCTGAGAGAGAGAGAAGACACACACACACACACACACACACACACACACACACACAGAGATAGAGGGGGCGGAAGACACACACACACACTGACATAGAGAGACACAGAGAGAGATACAGAGAGAGGGGAGAGGGGGAGAGAGACAGAGAGACAGAGGGGGGAGAGGGGAGGTAGAGAGGAGGAGATAGGGAAGGGGGAGAGAGACATAGAGAGAGAGACATAGAGACACACAGAGAGAAGGGAGATAGAGGGAGAGGGGGGAGAGAGACAGGGGAGGGGAGAGAGAGACATAGATAGAGAGGGGGAGGAGAGAGAGAAACAGAGATACAGAGAGGGGAGGGGGAGAGACAGAGATACAGATAGGGGGAGAGAGGGAGAGAGGGTGGAGAAACAGAGACACAGAGAGATACAGAGAGAGGGGGGAGAGGAGAGGGGGGATAGGGAGATACAGAGAGAGGGGGGAGGGATGGGAAGAGGCAGAAAGAGAAAGAGATAGAGAGAGACAGAGAGAGAGAAAGAGACAGAGAGAGACAGAGACGGAGATAG
>QLTV01012184.1:2397083-2426270 GCA_003457575.1 Thermophis baileyi | reverse complement strand
ATTTTGTTAGATAGCGCCCAATGTTCAAGTCTGTCAAGATCCTTCTGTATCTTAAGCCTATCTTCCGGAGTGTTGGCTATTCCTGCCAGTTTTGGTGTCATCTGCAAATTTGATGAGTTCCCCATCTATCCCCTCATCCAAGTCATTGATGAAGATGAGTACTGTGCCTAAAACAGAGCCTTGGGGTACCCCACTGCATACTTCCCTCCATGTAGATGCAGTTCCATTGAGGACTACACGTTGAGTGCGGTTGGTCAGCCAACCGCACTCCATCTGGTGGTGTTGCTGTCTAACCCACATTTTTCTACTTTATCTTGCTCTCTGGTTATCTGGGTAAGATGGGAGAATCAATATAAAAAAGGTAGATGCCCAAGTCCTGAGATGCATGGGGCTTTAAAGGTGGTGACCAGGCCTTGAATTGCCTCAGAAATATCCTGGCAGCTGGTGCAGGTCTGCATGAGCAGTAAATCATAGCAGTACTGCAAATAGCCAGGAAGGAAGTGGCCTGCTGCTTCTGGACCAATAGAAGTTTCTGGTGGGTCTTCAAGGACAGCCCATGTAGAGTGAAATTCAGTAACTTAATTGGGAAACTATAAGGAAATCAACAGTCCTCAAAGCATGGGAATAGGTGGAAAAAGCATCTTTGCAAGGTACTTTGAAACGAAGAGGAACTTGTTTGGAATAGGAAACAAAAAAGAATTCCTTTGCACTTTCCCCTTCCCTTTTTTCTTTTTATTCCCTTTTTCTTGTTTTTTATATTTTATATTTATTTTTTATTTATCTTATATGGACTGAATATTCTCACGTCTCTAGGAAATACTTATATAGTGGTGACGTTCTCAACTATATTTGTTCCTAACCATTAGCACATGAGATGATGAGTAATCTTTTTATTTTTATTTTTGAATATGTTGTTATATTTGAAGCCCTTGGGTTGAGAAGACTTCAAGAAGACTTCTTAAATAATATAGACTAGCGGCATTTCTGAAGAGGACAAGATGGAAGAATCCAAAGATGGATTAAACCACATTGTCTGAAAGTAGGAAGCAAAGACTCAAAGCAATTTTAGATCTGTGCTTCCTTCAAATTTTACTATGAACTCAGTTGAAAATCAGGGGCATTTTGTTAAAGTATTTCAGAATCAGCCACCTATTTCATCTATCTGTGCTGTTTTGTACAATGTCTTACCTGATTTGCCTGAAGCATTATTTCAGGAAATAATATTTGAAACATCAACACCTAGAATATTAAATCCCCAGTACAAATACCACCCACGAGTTCTCATTAAATTGTCACAAAATATCTTTTACCCAGGGACCAAACTGTGATACAGCTAACAAGTCATATTCTCTATCACACATTAGCCTTCTTCAACCTGCAATGTCTAAGATATGTTGAACTTCAGTTCTTATCATTGCTAGCCAGCATTACTACCCCTTGAGAATGATAGGAGGTGCAGTCTTAGAAGCAGCAGATTTGAGCAGGCTGCTAGTTGAGGACAAGTAGTCCTCAACTTATAACTACAATTGGGACTGGAATTTTGGTTGTTAAGTTGGTGTGGTCATAAGTTGAATCACCATGCAACCGGACACAAATTTATGATCATTTTTATGGTAGTTATTAAACAAATCTCCACAATTGTTAAGAAAACCATGCAGTTGTGAAGCGAATCCTGCTTCCCCATTGTGTCAAGCATCCCACTCAGTCATGTAGCAAAAAAAGACTCCTGGCCATTTGTTTTGCCATGAGTATACTTTACTGAAGCTTAAATGGTTGCAGAAGTAGCGTACGCTGAATCTGAGGTTTTACCATGCAAACAACGCAAAGGAAAGTTCCCTCTTCTCCCCAGCCATCTCTTGATTATCTTCAAATGTCCAATCAGGTGCTTGTATATTGTTCAGGAAACAGGTGCTTGGTTCCCATCTCCGCATATTGTTACTTGACCTTGGCTGACTGGAGCTTGTCACATGGCTCAGCTGGGCTTCCATCCCCCATTTTCCTTACATTCCAAACTCCATCCCCCCTTCCATGCTAATGTCAGGCTGTCAGCTCATGAAGCTTGGATAGGTGAGATGCAGCCATGACATTGGATGCTTTTTGCCAGAAACCAGCCAAAAATTTGATCACATGACTGCACAATCCTGCAAGTGCCTGAATTGCGATCACATGACTATAGGGATGGTATGACAATCATAAGTGCAAATACAGGTTGTAAAGCAGTATTTCTTGGTCCATTGTAACTTCAAACGATGGTTAAATGAATGGCTATAAGTCGAGGACTACTCTGTACTTACAGAACTAGTATTCCTATCTGTCATTTTCATTATTTCCCCTCCTCTCTGAAAGAAAGAAAAGTCCATTAGAGAACTAAAGACAGAGCTCTTCTTTTTCACTATGATTATATTAAGAAGGAAAACTTGGGGGCCCCTCCCAGGTATTTGAATTACAGTTCCTATCATCCCTCAATGCTAACTATTTTGACTGCACCTATTTGAAGCTATAGTTTAACAACAACTGCAGAACAACATGTTTGTCATCGGAGACAATCCAGGGTGCCAGATATAATCACCCTTTTGAGTGTAAAGTATGACATTGGTCTTTGAGCAGCACACCATAGCAATAGCAATAGCACTTAGACTTATATACCGCTTTACAGTGCTTTACAGCCCTCTCTAAGCGGTTCACAGAGTCAGCATATTGCCCCCAACAATCTGGGTCCTCATTTTACCCACCTCGGAAGGATGGAAGGCTGAGTCAACCTTGAGCCGGTGAGATTTGAACTGCCGAACTGCAGCTAGCAGTCAGCTGAAGTAGCCTACAGTACTGCACTGTAACCACTGCGCCACCTTGGCTCTTGCACCAAGGGCAACTCTAAGAAGTAGCAGGCTAGGCTGGATAAAAAGCTGGATTTGATTCCATTTCTTTTTCTAAGTGGACCTGATTTGCATTGGGCTTTTCGTTTTTGTTTCTTTTGAATATGTCATGCCTGTTTTAAAACTTACAATACACTTTCCATATCCACAAATTGGTGTGAAACCATGTTGTTAATTTGGGGTAAGCCTGTTATTGTGAAAAGAGGACTTTTAGTCATGGGTTGTCCATTCCTGGGTACATAGTCATCATTAATCTGATGTTAAGATTGTTCAGTCATCACTGAGTTTTAATTAATAATAGTATACCAGATTGTTTATGTACCTACAGTCAACAAATGGTGTTTGTTATTATCTTGCTATATGGAGGTAAATTAAGATTCCTGAAGGCAGAACACAATATAAAAGCATTTGCTTTCCTGACAATATTTCCCTCTCTTTTTGAAAGAAGAAGTGCCCCCTCCCCCCAACAAGAAAAAGCAGGAAAAGACCACTCACTGTAACAGATAATGGAAACCATTTATTTATAATCTAATTATAATCTAATTGTCCTACCTCAGGGAAACTCATGAGTCAAAGCCAAACAGAGAAAATAATAAATGATTATGTCATTGGATTCAACTGATTTGTAACAAAAGAATCCCAGAGCAAGTTATTCTCCACTGCCTTTTTCCTCTCACATGATGTACAGTTTGTATCTGTCAGCAGAAAAGCATGTATAGCTTCAACGATGCTCAGGGAAGGAAGAAGCTTGTTTAACCTGCTTTAAATACTGTCCTTGTGTAAGTCAGAATCATGGTCAATAAGCACATTTTATGTTGTGCTTGTGGGGTGTAATTTTGCCCAGTATATTTTAAAACACTGCCTAGGTCTCTAGGCAGTGACCTAGTGAGAGTTTTTGCTTCAACTTTATCACTAATTTAGTTTTGTAAGTTAGGCACTGCAGGAAATAAGGGCTACAGATTTATAGGGATAAAATCCACAATTCTTTAGAATAGAGCACAGAAGTGTGAATCAGGTGAAACATGATCAAAGGGGGGGGGGAAGCAGGGAAGGCAGGATAAGCAGAAAAGTTCAAAAAGAGGACAGAAGTCCATATGGCTGAATCTTTTCTTTCTTTGAAAAATGGTTCAGTTATGCAAACAGAACGCATAAGTGGTTATGGAATGTGTATAGGAGAAAAAGTTATAGAAGGTTCTAGTAAAACTTACTGTGATGCTTTTCTATATACTGATATGTTCCTGATTATACTGAGCTATGGCATTTGACATTATATACAAGTTAATTTAAAGAAAACAAAGATAATTACTGTTGGTTTTTTTTGCTTCCTATGGGTTTACTTACTTCATGCTCCTGTTAGTTCACCTGCTCGCATCTGGATGCACTCTATGTAGAATTGGACCTTATAAAGCACACATAAAACAGAATCTGTTTGACTTCTGATGGGTCTGATTTACATAGATATTGATCACTATATAATGAAAAATTGATGTGAGAGGGGTTTTGAAATTGGAAAGTTGGAGCAATTCCATTGTAGGTCCTTTACAGAGTAGGCACTGGGATGACTTTTTATTTTTTCTTTAGGAGAACATTAATTCACTTTGAAAAGTATTAAAAGTTATTACTATTCCTATGTAGCTACCGTTTCTTCCTCTTACAAGAGGAGGGAATTTACTTCAAGGAAATGCAAATAATAACTTCGGTACTTTAAATACTGAGCTCTTATGCAAAGTGATTATTTAATCTGAAAGGCAGACTTTCTGTGAACACGTTTGACACAAATTGGCAAATCTGTTTATTCTGGATTGCTTATTATGACTGACACAAAAAAGGCAACTTCTTCACTGGGAATGCGAAGCACAAAACTCTATTGGTATTTTGGAACAATAATAAAGCATGACAACTGTTACATTGCTCCCCATTGTTCTCATCCAGGCTGCATTTCTTCTCCAGTGGATGTATTTTCCCCAGTTGAGTTTTGTAATTTATGTTTAATCCTCTTTGCATATTGTCCAGTAATTCTGAATATAAATAACCATACCTGTAGTGGTTCTTTTGGTTAAAAAAAAGCCCAACATTTCCCAAGTTACAATAAATATTTGGGTAATTATCAATTAATTCTCAAGTGAGAACTTGCTAAAAATGCAATGGGAGAACCTCTGTAAAACATAGGCAGGCTTTTACTGTTAGGGAAAATAACAGTAAATCCCAGCTGGCTGAAAATTCTAAGAGTTGAAGTCCACAAGTCTTAAAGTTGCCAAGTTTAGACACCCTTGATCAAAAGTGAAATGTATCTGAATACTGAAAATCATTTGATGTTACATTTAAAGAAAATATAACATAAAAGGATGAGTTTTCCAAACTCAGAGAAGGCAGGTTACTGCTGTTACGACTTTTTCTATTAAATATTTTTACTAATATAACATACAGTAACTAATTAGGAAGAACAGTGTTACATAAATCTGACATTAGTAAATATCAGTAGATAGCTGAAGGGGGCAGATAATATGCACTGAGCATTTGAGCAGCATTTTCCTTTTTGTATTGTACTTTGTTTGTTATAACTCTGTAATCTGCATGATAACACTATCAATCTTGGCCAGTATATTTAACCGCACATTATGCATCAAGGCTGGATCTGAGAGAAAAGCTTGGTTTAATAATCTACTTTCAAATTTATAGCTGAGCTGAGATTTAATCCAGTTTTTTCCAGATCTTCTAAACATTATTTATTTGGACTAATAACCTCTATTGACTGATGAGATTTGGAAGACCTTGAAAAAGGAGAGTAAGTCTGATTCTGAACTAAAAAAAAAAAAAAGAATTTGGTGCCATCTACATTTTAAAGGTGTATGCCTCCTGCCTTTAAGGTATTTTCAAGTTTACTGATAGCTTGTAATTTACTACAATTGCTCATTGAAACACAACCCAGTTTAATTCAATTCTGAGTAGATATCAGCACTTTTATGAAACAAATTTAAGAAGATGCTCACTTTACTAACTTATGGTGTTACCACACATCACTGTGGAGATAAATTCTTACTGTACATAAGTTATATATTACTGCACTGATGGCGAAGTGATGCTATAAATAGTTGTTGCTGATAACAGGAATATTTGAGATTCTGAATACAATGGCACTTTTAAGGCGTTTCATTATTCAACCAGGAAAAAATACATGTTTCTGACAGGAATAGGCTCTGGTTGCAGAACAAAGGATTGGAATAATGTATGAAATTCATTGTAGTTTGATGTTCTTACCTCACCCTAACTCTGGCAGATGTGAGCAACATGAATGTTCAGCTGTAGAATTTTTAAGGTTTATTGTGATGTCAATTGAATTGATTCGGATTACATTCTGCTTAGAAATATCCAGATTTCTGAAATGATTTTTGATTAAAACTATTTTTTAAATTTCCCCTTGCCATACAAATTTAGATATGTCTTTCTGCCATTGTTTAAATGGTACACTTAAATGGTTCAGATATTGTCTGAAACAAAAATAACATTCTAAGTAATAATAAGACTGACAATAATAGTTTATCCCATCTTGACAAATTTTTAAACTTCATTTTCCATATTAACATTGTTATTTTGAAATAACATACAATTTATATTTGTCATAATTATATCCAAATATTTTACTTTTCTTTCAATCTTAAAACTCATTTTATTCTGAGTTTTTTAATCAGTTCTGTTTGCTTTTGTATCTTCATTTTTTTTGTTAACATCTTTGTCTTCTGTTCATTAATCCTGAAGCCTTCTAGTGACCCAAATTCTTTTAATTTACTCATCAAAAATTCAGTTCCTTTGCCAAAACCAAAATCAAGTCATCTGCAAAAGTTCTTAATTTGTATGACTCTTTTTAAAACATTTACGCCATGATAATCACATCTGGTCTTATATAGCTTGTTTAATATTACAGGAGTTAAAATAAAAGAAGTGAGCAACCTTGTCTTGTACTTTTTTGTGTTTCACATGGTTTGGTTAAGTCCCCATTGATTAGTTGCTCTGTTTGTGAAAAATAAATTAATTTCACCCTTTCTATAAAATTCTCCCCAAAATTCATATCTTCCAAAGCTCTAAACAAAAAAGTCCAGTTAAAATTATCAAACGCCTTCGCTGCCTTTAAAAAAAAAAGTAGCTTGTTTTCCATTATGATTTTCCAAATATTCCAAAATATCTGGCACAGTTCTAACATTATCTTTTAATTCTCTTTTAGGTAAAAACCCACATTGATCCTTACCAATAAATTCATGCAAAATTAATTTCAGTCTTTCAGCTACAATCATTGTAAATAGCCTATAGTATAGTTTAATAATGATAATTGGTCTGTAATTTCTTACTGCAGTAAAATCTTATTCCTTTTTAGATATTGATATTATAGTAATCTCTTTCCATATCTCTGGCATCTTTCCTCCCTATAAAAGAGAATTCATTGTGCTTAGTAAAAGTTGCAAAAGTGGGCCTACTGGGCTATTGTTTTCTTCTTATTTTACTTTTCTCCTGCCCCCCCTTCCCCCCAATAACAACCAGAAGCAAATTCCTATGGGAAGGTAACCCTCAAATTCAGATACCCTAGTCACAAGCCATTTCGATTTCATAGATAACTTGATGAAGCCCTTAAACCAGAGGTGGGTTTCAGCAGGTTCTGACCAGTTCTGGAGAACCGGTAGCGGAAATTTTGAGTAGTTCGGAGAACCAGTAAATACCACCTCTGACTGGCCCTGCCCACATCTATTCTCTGCCTCCCGAGTCCCAGCTGATCGGGAGGAAATGGGGATTTTGTAGTAACCTTCCCCTGCCATGCCCACCAAGCCACGCCCACCAAGCCACACCACGCCCACTAAGCCATGCCCACAGAACCGGTAGTAAAAAAAATTGAAACTCACCACTGCCTTAAACTGAACCTGGATGCAAATGCACTGCGGATGGAAGAGGATCAATTTAATATGGCTCAAACTGTGAGTACCAGAACACTTTCACTTTCTTTTTTCATACATACATAACTTTTCACTTTCTTTTTTCATACATAAGCTAATTATTATGCAGTCTAATAATTTCCCCCAAAGGAAAATAACATAGCAAAAGGGGGGAATAATAAGTTTGGAACAACAGATGTCTCTCATCTAGAACTGACAATTAACTGAAGTACAACACTTTTATAGCTCAAAGACTACTTAGATTATGCTGCTACAGGGCAGTGCTAGCAAAGTTACATAGAGCAATATCCCTTTGCATACTTTTTTCTAAGAAGGTAAAGTAGTTTTACATATGGAATCATTGTGGCAAAAACAGCTCCTGCTTTTTGATTAGGCATCAGAGGTGGGTTTCAGCAGGTTCTGACCAGTTCTGGAGAACCGGTAGCGGAAATTTTGAGTAGTTCGGAGAACCGGTAATACCACCTCTGACTGACCCCACCCCCATCTATTCTCTGCCTCCCGAGTCCCAGCTGATTGGGAGGAAATGGGGATACCAGTCCTGGCTGGCCCCAGAGCGGGGTGGGAATGGGGATTTTGCAGTATCCTTCCCCTGCCACGCCCACCAAGCCACGCCCACCAAGCCATGCCACGCCCACCAAGCCACCCCCACAGAACCGGTAGTAAAAAATTTTTGAATCCCACCACTGTTAGGCATATATCAACCTTTCCTAGCCTGGTTCTCTCTGATATGTTGGACTTCAGCTCCCAAATCATAATCAAAACGGCCAAGTTATTCATTAATATCTTTACTAAAGCCTTTCGTGAATCATTTTAATAGGACACAAGCCTATTTCCTTATTATTTAACTTAGTTCATATTTAATCAGAAGACTAAGGAGAAGATTTAAGATGGCCAATTAATAAACATTCAGTTAGAGTAGAACTTATTTATAGGAACAAGGCCATAAATCTTTTAAAGTAAATTCATCTCTATCCCAGGCCATAAACTCTCATCTATAAGAAACAGCGGGAATGGGAGGCAGACTGGGTCTGAGTCAGAAGAATATACTGAAACTGGAAATTAAGAAGGAAAAAAGATCTATACATCCCATCTGTATTGAATGGGACTAGAATAAGGCAGATAGAAACTTGACTGATTGATTGATTGATTTTATGCATTAGATTGGTGTCTACTCTTAGCAACCACATAAACAGGTTTTCTCCATGACAATCTGTCCCCTGTCCATGACAATCTTTCACATCTTCCAACAGCATCATCAGTGAACTGAGCTTATCCACTTTGGTACTGGTTGTCTTTCTTTCTACCTTTTCCAGCTCGGAGCCTTCTCCACAGACTAGGTCTTCATATAATTTATTCCAAGTAGGATATTTTGATCCTGGTCTTTGTGCCGAGTGAGAAGTCTGGATTGGGTTGCTTGATAATAGTTTTGTTTGAATTCTTGGCTATCCATAGTAGTCTCGGCACCAAATTTCAAAAACATCGACTCTCTCTCTATCTTGCTTCTTCAATCAGATAGGAACTGACTAAGCTGCATGGTAATGCCCAGGCAGCAGAAACCCTGGCTACCAATATTGGAGAATACTATTTGATCCACACAGGAGGAAATATATAGTCCTGCATTTAAACCCTAGTCAAGGTGAAGTTTATTACTTAGGCCAGAACACTTCATCCTAAACTATGGGCCTCAAGTAGTTTATTAGTCAAGGGATTTCCCATCCCCGAATTTTAAAATTAGTTTTTCCTTTAACACATAAAAGCCTCACAATAATTTGGTCACATATCTTTAAAGAGAAAGACATATGGTTTTTACAAACAGATCTTTCTCAGTTTAATGAAAGTGAATTTGTTTTAGAATTTTTCTCAAAGAAGCAGCAAGTTTTGGAGAAATGCTCACGGGTGCAGATATTGTAGCTCATCTAGTGGTTAGGTGGCCAAGAATCTTTCATTTAGACACATCTTAGGAGATCTTGCAGGGATCAGACAAATGATCAAGCAAACATTGTGATGGAAAGTCCTCCCTTTTTGTATATGCATTGTGATGGGGTAAGCATGTATGCAAAAGGGGGACTTGCATACCATGTTGTAATACACATTTTTCCATTTTGGAGGAACCTCCAGATTCAGCAAATGCCTGAGCAGTATCTCTCCAGATTCTCCAGCTTCTCTTCTAACTTCTGGCATTTCAATTAAATCCTAAGGGAAGTACTGTAAATATGAGCAAATCTTTTCCTTATTCCCCCCCCCCCACCCCCAAGTAGCTGTGCTGCTATCATCATCCTGGGCTGGAGAATTTCTCCTTCCCTGGAGAAATTTGGAGAAATCATCTATTATTTATTTTGGGAGAATGTTGAATGACTATTTGTGTTCAACCTTTAATGCAGATGTTTATATTCATTTATTTTAAATATATCTTCTCTAGCCATACCTATAATAATCAGCATTTCAATGTAGGCAAAGTCAAGGAACAGGCATGGAAGAGATTCCAGAATGCTCTTTATTATTGTAAAGTAGAATTATAAAATCTTGACAGTCTGTCAGAGTTTTTAACTGCTCCATGTTATTCCATACAAAATCATTTTGTGTTTCTTTTTCACACTTTTTCAGGACTAAATAATCTTTTTTGAAATCCTCCCCTTAACAGTTTACCCTTTCCTTCCCCATTTCCAAGGCTAGATCTACGTTCTTTCACAAAAATTTTGTGACAAAATATATAAGATTATATAAGTGAAAGAGGGGTTCATCAACATGAAATAATTTTCTATTCAACAAAATGATTTAATGGATCAATATTAAATTATTTCATGCAATCATTGCAGAGAGCTTGAACTCAGTAATCAATATACCCCAGTAAAGGGGTGGGTTTTTTTTTTAATGTCTACAATTGCTTTACTTCTTGACTCTTCCAGTAGCAAGACTGGGCACGGGAAGAATTCATCTCAGCAACAAGGAGACATTTTGCACTTATTTGCAATACTGGTCTGAAACTGAGCACATCCAGATGTTTGAATCCTGGGATTGATGTAAATGCATGTTAATTTTTGGCTGCAGAATTCTTTGGGTATTGGACATGGAAAAAATGCTCAGGAGTCTGTGGTTTTAAGTGGCAGATGTTGTAGATATAGTGATCTTAAGCTTTTGAAAGTAGAAACGCGGGAAAATGCAATTGAAGTAAAATTTATGTTGGTGTTCTATTAGTTAAAAAGCACATTTTTACTTGACAGCTGTAATTGGCAAACATTTTAGTTCTTATCGGGCTAGACACTTGATCACTCCTTTTCAATTAAGAATGCTTTGAAGATTAAAAGCACTGTGTAAGTATTATTGTAATTATATGAAGAGATGAAGCCATTATATCAGTCATTACTGTCTGCAAAGCATCCAAGCTTCAGAGGCATCCGAGAGGATGTATAATTCTAATATCTGGCTATATGAATCTACCACTTTCCATATTAATTATGTGACTTGCTATGCCACTCAACTTAATCAAACAGGACTCTATAAAAAAGAAAGAGAAAACTCTTATTTTTATGCACCTTTATTTGGAATTCTACTGTATCTGGTTTAGTTATTTGACGTGTGTTTCACACAAATAAAAGTTTATTCCATTTTCTCATCTCAGTATTTTGGTCAACTTAAAGCTTTTATACAAGATGATTATACACCCTGGTTATATGTTCAATGATTTATTAAACATATTGAAGGCTGATATTTAATTTTAAACTGATAAGTGATTTTCCATTTAGTATGTTTGAGTATTCCTTTATAGTATAAAATCAGGACTGTAAAAAAGAGGGGTGTTTGAGAAAAAAAGAAAGCCGAATGCTGTTACATTTTTAGATAGTGATAATATTTAGCTCTGTGTTTTTCTTCTGCTGGTTAATCAGCATAGCGTGGCAGTTAAATAAATGTTTGCAAGCCACTATTTTTGACTCACTCCTAAGAACTTGTATAGTTTATTGCATGGTTCTTTAAACCAAGGAATAAAAATAAACTGTAAAAATAATGTTTAAAAGCAACAGTGGAATTTGAGTAAAATTAAAACAACAAAACTATTCTTTATCACTCTTTGAGCCAGAATAACCACAGCCATCTAAAACAAACAATTGGTGTACTTCCAAATAACAATCAGTTCCTGAGTTGACAAATCTCCTTAAAGTTTGAATTGTACAGTTCTGGGACTCAATTTCTGCACTCAATTTTCTTGCAAAATATTAAGGGAGAAAAAAGTCCAGTGTATCTTTTTTCATATTTTTTTGTGGTGTTCCTTGTTGAGGTTCGGTTAGACCCATACTCCTTTTTCTTTAATAAGATGCCTCAAAATTGACAGCAAATCATATATTGTTAGTGAATACAAATGAAATACTCTACCTACATTTCAGTGACACAGTGATTGAAGCAACTGGGTAGTGCTCTCTGATTTCCCACTTCACACTGTGTTGGTGTTATTGTCAGTACATAAACACAGTATGGCTCAACATAGTGTTTGGTAGTAGCCTCAACAGTGCAGGACACAGTTTTGCCTCTGCCTCAGTGTTGCTGTAGAGTGGATAATTAAGCCAGAGAACACAGATTGGGAGATCTGTTTGCCTTGGCAATATGGAATGGGCATACAACATGG
This sequence comes from Thermophis baileyi, assembly GCA_003457575.1. Classification (NCBI taxonomy): domain Eukaryota; kingdom Metazoa; phylum Chordata; class Lepidosauria; order Squamata; family Dipsadidae; genus Thermophis; species Thermophis baileyi. Next base: position 2,413,839 of record QLTV01012184.1, on the reverse strand, counting down.
TGGCACACACAGAAAGGGGGCAGGTTTTGCACTGTGATGTTGCAATGCTGCTTTCATCAGTTGGCCCCTCCTTGTCATCTTTCTGGATACTGCTGGAATTTTGGCAAATCTTTAGGAACAAATCCAAGAATAATATTCTATGGACCTATTCATTTCATCTTGTAGCTTTTTCTTTCCTGGGGCTGTATTGATAGAATCATTGCTAAAATCAGACTTTGTGTTCTTGGAAATTGAGTCCAAATTCTCCGATTCCTAAGTTCAATTCTTTAAAAAGTTATTGTTATCATTCAGAAAATTTATTCCTCTTTTCATCTATCTATTCATGTGAATGGTTATCATTTGTTGATTGTCTGGGTCAACAGTCTCACTACATGAACAATGTTCATATGAAGAAAGTCCGATAGGAAAACTATTGATTCTTAAAAGATTGTTTTAGCTAATGGACATAAAGCCATTGTCATAGAAATGCATTCACTGACTTCATTGGTATACCCTACTAATTCCTTATGCCTAGGCTGTAAACAGAAATAACAGTTGCATGTGGGCATATAATATTTTTGTGTTATATCTGGAATGAATGGCAAGATGAACATGGGTGATGGGTCAAAGGGAATTTAAAATATCTTAGCTGTATAGCTATGCAATTGTGTTTTTATAAGTAAGGTTTAACTTATAAAATGTTCATTCAGTAAGTTCAAACTTATTGAAACATTTTGTAGTAAAGTCCATGTTCTATCAGACAAGTGTCCACTTTGGATGAAGCAGAAATAAACAGTGGGTGAAGCCTGAGTTCAAATGGGATGGGAATAGGGCTTCTGTGTGTGTATGGGGGGTGGGTGGGTGGAGGAGATCAAACACAATCATGGTATTTGTGTCCATGCAATAAAAGTTCCATCCCCTTTTTTTACATGGACTCCACATGTAATAGGTGTAAAAAAAAAGGTGTAAAAGACAGTGTGGTGATGGCTACCATCTTGACTTTTAGCATCCTTCTCGTCTTTTAAATGCCCCTGGATGGAGATAAATTCTTCCTTTTACCTTTGGGTGGACAACCTTGTTCTCTCAACAAAGGGTAGGGCTGCAGAGAAAGAAGAGATAAATGTCAGTAAAAATCTAAACTTCAGGGCACTTTTAAAATTAAGCTGGGGAATTGTGAGCCATAGATTGTCCCTCTGTGTTAGAGCCATTGAAAGTTGGACAGCATAGACACCTGATAAATAAATACATTTTCTCATATTTGAAACGTTTTGGAAATCTGGATGTTGCAACTTCACCTTGGCAATGGAACAGTTTTATTTTGCCTTTGGTTATCTATCAAGAATTACTAGTGGTCTTCAGGCCTGTCATGAAAGTGAAGCGGAAACAAAGAATGAGCTGGAGTAGTTTTTTGTGGTCCTGTTTCTCTTTCCTGTCATACCCGATTTTGCATTAGCAGTTCCCTTTCTTACTTTCTTTTCTTACTTTTCAAACAACAGACCATCAAGAAAGGGAGAAATAGCTTTTTTCCCCAAAAGTTTGAATTGACCACATGATGGCTTTCTGAAATTAGGCTGAGAGCTACATATGACTTGAGGGTGTAGGTTGCCCAGATTTGAGTGACACTTTATTGCAAACATTGCGGGCATGAAAAATAGTAGCTAGAAGGAACCACTTATTACTGCCTGGAATATCAGGCCCCAAAAGGGAGGCCCAAGCATTGTGGGTGCTGCAATAGCATCGACACTGCCTGTAGCATATTGGGTGTGTCAATTGAAAAGACACAACTATGGCAATAGCTTATGAGGCCAGATACAATTCGGCTAGACTCAACCTCTATTAAATTTAGAGTTTGCAAATCTAAGATTTTTTGTATGTATAGTTATGCATAGCCTACTACGTATTCATTCTATCGCTACTTCCCTTAATGTTCCCCATTTGTGTCAGAAATAGCAACAGTTGTCCACACAATGTTTATTCATGATAACTCAGAAATTAGTTTAATGCTGTTTTAAAAGATATGGAAAGCTCACTTTCCTATTTGCCATTGTAATCATATCTAAAGAGGACAAGCTTTAAAGGGCAAATAAACAAACTCTGAACAATATGATAAAAGAAAGTTCTTAGAAAATATCTGCTCCTCTTTGGTATGTGAACTTGACTTTTACCTAGATTGCTGCTCATAGAAGAGGAAGACAGTTCCATTTCTACAGAAGATATTGCAAATGTGTCCACAGTTCTATTAGAGGTATGGTTGGCCCATAAAAAGATAACAATGTCCATCAGCTGGAAAATGAGAAATTATTTTTCAATAATACAGCTGCTGCTTGATTACGAAAAAAGGGTTTGCCAGATTATAAGAACAGTTTTAGTAAGACATAAGTTTATTTAGAGGAAGTAACACTTGACAATTGTTTTCTCATCTTTATTGGACTAGGGATGATGGGGATACAACCATCACAGAGAAAATGAATGAATTTAAGAATAAAAGAAGAATCTTGCTGGACCATGTTAGGGATGACTGCTTTCATATTTCATTTCATCCTAATAATTTTGTCCTAGCAATTTTGGTGTCCATTTTATGAAAAAGCAGACTACAATTTCACATTCATTTTTCAGATTAAAAAGATCCAGACATTTGAAAGGATGCAGAGAAGTGATAGTGAAGAAGGACATTGATGCTCAGTATAGACACGGAGTAAAGAAAGTGCATTTGGTTCTGTTTCATGTATAGGGCTGAGGCTGTACAATGTTGTTTAAAATATAACCAATAAACTCCTGGATGAAGAAGAATTGAAGCTGATTGTTGCAGTTCACAGTTTGGGCAGTCTTGTTTTCAGCTTGGTAAGTGGGTAAGTTAACCATAATATTCCTCTGTCTATCCAGACCATCCATCTTGAAAGAACAACAATTCTGCTGTCAAGTAGTAGCTTCTCTTTAACAAGAGGTGACTTTGGGGGTCAGAACACAGAATAGACCCAGAGATCCCATAAGTGTATGGAGGCAGCCTGGTAGAATACTTTGAATGTTTTGAATAGGCAAGATGCAAAAGAAGAACAGACCCTTCATATCAATCTCACTATTAAAATGCATTACGAGACTTCTGAATTAGACAAAAGTGATATCAATAATATATTGCTGGCCTTTGGGATTGAAACACTAGGTTAAGTATCGCCCTAACCATGAAAGCTAGCTGGGTGATTTTGGGCCAGTCACTCACTCTCAGCTCAACCCACCTCACAGGATTTTGTTGTGGGGGAAACAGGAGGAGGAAGGTGTGTGGAGTATGTTCACTGCCTTGAGCTGTTTGTAAAAATAATAAAGGTGGGATACAAATCAAATCAAAATCAATCAGCTGCCTAGAAATTCACAACTCATAGTAACATTAGCCATGAAATGGGTTCACCTGTACTGCCAGGGCCCCAGGTTAACTGGCAAAACCAGCTTTTTAATGCCTTGCAAAAGGACAGCAAGGTTGGAGCAAGTCTAATTTCAGGAGGGATGATATTCTTGAGGGCAGGTGCCACCGCAGAAAAGACTCTTCCTGGGTCCTTCCAGGTGCCAGATGAAACTCTCTAGTAGACAGGACCTGGAGCACGCCTCTCCTGGATCTAACAGAATGGGTAGATACTATTGAGAAGAGACAGTCCCATAGTAATCTGGCACTGAGCCATGAAGGGCTTTAGTAACCACCAGCACCTTGAGTGATACCTGGAAGCCTGTTGGTAGATAATGCAGCTTGAGGAGCAAAGGTGTCGCATGTATTGAAAGACTGGCACTCATAACTACCCAGGCCACTGCATTTTGCACCAGTGGTATCTATCATGCATTAGTAGCTCCCTGCCTCATCCTCCAATACACTATTAAGCTTTTATGTTAAAGCAATTTCAGTGGCCACAGTTGATTACATTATTTTGACATCTATGGCAAAGGTTAAACTAATAAGGGTCAAGAGACATACAGTGTGTTAAATTAAAGGATAAATCCTGGAAAGGCATTTGGAATATGCCCGTTCAGTTTCGATTATCACATTTTAAGAAAATGATAAAAAATAAAGTGGGATTATAGAATACAAGAGCAGTTTATTTGTTTAAAAATGTATATAGCCCCGTATCTTATATTGAACTCTGGGCAGCTGCCAACCAATAATTAAGGTAAGATCAATCATAAAACAATATAATACATATATCTATTTAAAGCCACAAACATTAAAAACCTGGCACCAAGGCTAAGCTTTCACATGCAGTTAAGCCCTGACAAATTCATTCATACATCATCCCCCCCAAAGCAAAAATAACATCCCCCCCCCTTTGATCTACAATTTTTATGCTTACAACTTAGCTTCTATGATCCCACACTTTTTTTCTATTTGGAATGTAATAACTTCAAGCAAATAAAACGCACCCAAACAAATGTGGTAGCATAGTCTGGGAGATTGCAGATAATACTTGAGAAGGTATAATAAAACAAAACTATCTAATGTTGGGAGTGGCTATTGTGTATGGCATAAAGTAGGCATTCCTGAAAGTGTGTCCTGAAAAATGGAATGCAGCTGGCAGAAAAATACGTTGTTATTACACTCTCCTAACTCTTGAATACAGAGATATCTGGAAACGAACCTTGGGTGTAATCTTAATGAAAAGTATCAAAGCCATTGCGATGCTCAAGAGAATTATTTGGGTTGCATCTCTCTCGGTATAGAAATCCAAGGTTGTTTCAGTGCCCCAACCAAACGTCACAGTAGATTGAAATAAATTCGGAAGTGATCAAAATAATAAAGACAGGCTGGAATTGTCCAGCTCATTTCACTCAGCCAGAATTGTCAGGAAAATCTCTCACCTTCTTCTAACCTCAGAACATTTCTCTAATACTAATTCAATGAATGCTAGATTGGAAAGTGATAAATCCATACTCCAAGCTTTTTTTCTGTGTAAATTTATGGGTTATCAATATTCTGCTGGGTAGTTTAATCCAGAGTGGGGTGGAACTCATCAAATGGCTTATTTGATGCTGGCGGGGGTATTGTTTTTTTTTTTCTTCTATACTGTGTTTTATTGCTTGTTAGCCACCTAGAGTTGCTGTGAGCAAGTAGGCAGCTATATAATTTTTTTTAAATTAATTAATTAATCCGACGTGTCTACAATAAATAGACAATTTTTAAAAACCACTTGACTAATTACCTTTTCCTAACATGCAAGCAAAGGCAAGTATATTTAATCATGTGATTGGGTATCAGAAAACTAATTCAAAGTAATCTTAATAAACTTACTTAAAAACAGAGTCAACATTGTTTTGAATAGCTAACCATTATTCTCACCTTTCCTGCCTGTAGTTATCAAAACATAATTCAACCCTATATTCTTAAAGTCAGAGCTATACTGTATGTTCTTATTATTTCACTGTTTATAATCTTTCAGCCACCAAGTTGACTGACCACTTCTGTCATGGCAGGCAAATACCTGGGCTTCACTAAGTACAAAACACAAAGGGGAAAATTATAAGGGTTAGGGAACAATACATCTCAATCCATTTCTTTTTTAAAACTAGCTCTAACCAACTGAATGAAATACCTAAAGCAGAACAGACTGTTCTGACAATAATGCAATTCAAGGCCTAATTGAAAATTTTTAAGTTAAAGTACTGTATCTTATATTCTGACACGTTATCCATGAAGAAAATATTTGACAGTACCCTGTAATTACAACCACAGAATGTGGAGAATGTCAAGTTGAGGAAAGTCCTTTTGTGATGAAATTCTCTTGCTCTGATGATAAAAATAGGTATTTCCAAAACTGCAGAACAAGAAAGGGTGGTCATTTCTGTGGTATCAAGTGATCACTATATTCCCCATTAAGCCAACACTCCTTCAAATATTCATATATTCACAGTTAAATGAGAACCAAGTAACCAAGCCTGTTTCTAATCTATCTTCGTGCTCAGTAAAATAAATCTGCCTATAGATCTGTGAGAATCTTTCTTTCTGGATTGTAAGCTGCTGGAAGGAGACTGACACTATAAGCTAAGAAGGACAAGTAATGTTAACAATATATCTGAAGCACTTTCTAATGTTTCAGGCTGAGCTGGAATAAGATTTGATTATTTTGATTTTAGCTGACTGCATGGATTTTTATGACTCTTGAATTAACAATCTGCACTGCGGTTTGGTTTCACTTTTTGAATGTTCTGTTCCTAGCTTCAGTCTTTGGAGAGGAGTTAAGGAATCAGAGAAATAAGTATGGAACTAAAAACATACTTGGAACTAAGGTTTAGTGAAAATAAAATGAATATGGACTATGACTGAAGTAGTCTCTCTATACCAGGGATCCCTCAACCCCTGGTCCATGGACCAGCACCAGTCCCTAGCATGCCAGCAACCAGGTCGTGCAAACAAGCAAATCCCCATCCGCTGCATGCAGGCAGCATGCAAAAACATGCCCCCTCCGGTCCACAGAAAAACCTTTGTCCATGGAACCGGTCCCTGATGCCCAAAACGTTGGGGGCCACTGCTCTATATGACTCAGTGCACCTTTTCTTCCTTGTGTCTTCAGTCTGCAGTTTTCAGGAAGATTGGGCATTGTGGCTGACATTTGTGGGCTGGCAAGGGAACTACATTTGTAATCTAGCTGTATTAATTTGTGGGTGAATTCTTAATTCTCCAGCCACATTACTGATGCTATGAAATGGTTGATTACATGAAATGCAGTGAGTGTGCTTGCAGCCCATTCACTAAATCGTACATGTCCATGACTAAGCTAAGCTTTTTTGTTCAGAAAGTAATTTCTGTTGAAACAAAGACAGAGAATTAATTTTAGCTTATTTTTTCTGGACAGACTTTGAATCTGAAAAATATCCATTGTATAAAGCTTACATTATCAGAAGAAGTAATTAGAATTATGCAACATTCCCAATTAAGTGATGTTTAGAGGATGATATTAACCATTAATATTCCAAATACTTACTACTATCTGTTTGAAAGTTGGAAGGTAATTTTTGTTCATATGTAATTCAACTGCTGAAATTGCAGTATCCATATGTATGATCTATATTACAGTTTTGTAAACCTAAATAACAGTTACCAAAATTGTCTAAGAATTCCCAGATGGCATCTATTCATACAGTTTTATTTGAAGCATTGTGGGAAACTCTCCAAGTGAGCCACAGCTTGACTGTAAAGCTTTGGCTGGCCAGAGATTGATTATATCATTGCTAACGTTTACTCTATAATTACTGTGTGTCTTATAGAAGGCAAAGCTTCTGACTTAGAGATATCTGTGGTATGGCATTCCGATTACATTTAGCCTTTCCTCTAGTGTGTCTACTTTTCTGGTGCCACATGTAAGACAAACTCTGTGTCTGAAAGACTGATGTGCCCATATCCAACCATATACTGATGTTAGTCTTCAAGGTAATTGATCGCATATCAAATAGAAACTGTAAACAATAGAAACAGTAAGGTAGAAACTGTAAAAAAGAATTGGCTAGGTGTAACAAATTTAATTGGTATAATTTCTTTGCACTCTCTAAGGCTATTTAATTAGGATAGGAATGAGAAGTTTGGAATTGCCAAAATATTCAGATTAATCACCTAATTCAGTTGTAGCTACTCCAGCAATAGAAGCTCCCTAAAGTCTCAAGCCAAATTCTTTCCCAACTCTGGTAGCTAAATTGTCAGAAGGGGAGAATTGATAGAATAGAAACCACTTGAATTATGAATTTACCTTGATATTTTTGTCCCTTACATTACCTCTTTTTGGCTTGTAAAAATGAATCAGATGTAACCACACATTAAGTTGGGATCAGTCTGCTGGAATTGATGCAGGCGTCTCCTAAATCGGAGATCACTGATGATAATTAAGTGACAAGGAACATGAGACTTATTTTTTTAAATGGATAACATACTTTTTAACTTTCTTGCACATAATTAAATATTGTGATTGAAGTATATATTATAGAGGCATCACAAAAATAATCTTTCATTTTTAAAAGTTTATATTTTAAAATCTGGGATTGGTCTGGTTACCAAAGTGGGATTAGTGGTTAGGCTACCAGGCTAGTAACTGAGCAACTGTGAGTTCTAGTCCCACCTTAGCATGAAAACTAGCTGGGTGACTTTGGGCTAGTCACTCTCTCTCAACCCAACTCTTCTCACAGGGTTGTTGTGTGGAAAATAGGAGGAGGAAGAGGCCGCCTTGAGTTGTTTATAAAAATAATAAAAGGATATAAACAAAGTAAGTAAGTATCACTGAATTATAATTTGTGAAAAACATTTTCAGCCATTTGGCATATACTTGCAAGGGATCATGCTGGATAAAATGCCATTTGGACAATCGGAGACTGCCTAGGTAGAATTCCAGACCATTTAGGTGTTTTCAACGGAAGTGGGAAACCTGTTGTTCTCCATGATACTTACACTTGCACAATTAGGGCTAATAGGAATGTAGTCCAACAATACCTGAGCAGGTATTCAGAATTATATATGTAAATATGCACATCACAAGGCTCCCCCAAAAGTCATTGTGCGTACCCAGGCCTCATAGAATTATAGTGTATAGTAACAATTTAATTTATGCCCTTATTGTATGTTGACGTTGCTGACTTTTGAAAATGGAGGGATTGGAAAAGAATGAATTAAAAAAAAAGTCTTTTGATTTGAGCTTAAATCGCTGTTTCCAAGTTCTGTGTGCAAAAAGAAGTCTGTGAGTCATTCATTCCCTGCCTTTCCAATAAATTTGCCTTCCAATAATCAAGAACATATTTGTGAAGGAGCAGGGTACTTCTCTTAGCTTACGTTTAGCCTGAAAATATTACCAATAGAATGTATCAGTTTAAAGATTTCTTGGAACATCTGGGCTTTTAGTAACAAAAATTATGCACAGTTATTTTGATTTGAAATAAAAGCATAAATGCAGCAAAGAGCCATCATGCTTCGGAAGCCAACTTTTTGTCCTCTTTAAAATATGCCTTGAAATCCTTCCAGAATACAAAAAATTCTTTACTTTGAGCCTTTGGAAGAAATAATTGCAGAAATGCTGAATGGTAAGTTATAGAAGACTTGCTTTTTAATTTATGACATCTCTGCTTTCCAAGATAACTTTCATTTGTTGAAACTTAGTCCAGGGAAATAAAAATGGCTAAATATATAGGATGAGCCTTAAAGCACTACTTAAAATACTGTGCTTTAAATCCACCCCACCCCTTCATCATATGAAATGGAGATACATGCCTCCAAATAGGCTGCATGGATCAAATTCACATTGCTCAAGAAACCAGATTTTGGCAGCATTATCTAAAGAGGAAATGCAAACCATGTTTATGTATGCTTTGGCTTTGAATGCTTCCAGTTTTTCTGATGTTTGCATTGGCTCTTAATTATGTTAAGCCATGTCACTTTATTACAGTTCTAAAATGTGACAATAACCTTGCATGAACTCTGGGAGAATCAATGCATTATTTGTAATGGAAGTTAAGGTTTCAAAGGGGGACAAGTTAGTTCCATTTCATTAGCTGGATTGGACTAGGGAGCGAGTCATAAGAGAACAGAAAAGACTCAGTCTGCAATATCTTAAAATACAAGAACTTGCTCTTGCTAGTAATCCAGTAGAATTCTGGGGGTTTTGCTTGGAAGTATGACTACCTGTCTAGTGAAATAGGAAAATAAGCTGTGTGGTGGTAGACAAGATCCCATAGGCTAGGAAAGTGGTCCAATATCTTTATATTTTCCTTTTTATTAACTATATTGTGGCTGGCTGTGCTCACCTTTGCACCCATGTTGTAAATAAGTAGTCCCTCTCTATGGCAGCCATTCTACATGCGTGCAGGCTCTCTGAAATTAAAATATGCTTGTTGGACCCAAAGTTTGCAGATTCCTGTATTTGATTTAGATTTGACCTAGATATGTCAGCTTGCACTGGAAAACAGCTGAAAACCATGTGCAAAACTAGTAACAATTTGAAGAGTTTTGAGGACCAATCACACCAAGATAGATGAAAGAATTATGACTTAATCCAGAATAAACAATAGGTAGTTTGGTATCAATGTCACAGAAAAATGCCAAGAGAACCTTTGTTGCAAACCAACCAACCTCTTAAACTATAAGTTTAAAAAAACCCCACCAGATTTCTTCCACTTAACCTGAAGGTAGGCAAGAATTACAAAATTAAAAGTGCAGAGGAGGTACACACATTGATCCTAAACTGCAACTTCATTGTGACTGTTATTTATTACATTCATTTTTTTATACTGTCCCGCTGCAATACTTTAAATCGTTCATAGTTAATACTTTATAGAAACGATCTCATTAAATCTTTGAATCACAAATATCCCAATTGGATTTCAACTTCACACACCCACAGGACTGAAAATCAGGTTATTAAACCAGACATAAACCATCTCCCACAATCCCCCATTCATATCCCAAAGACTGAAAAATAAAACTCTTTTCTACACCTTTCCAAAGCTCAACAGTGGGCAGGCAGTCCATACCTGCAGGAGCAACTGTTTCCCAATGATGGAGCAGCCACCAAGGTTTAACTCCAGATTGCCAACCCCTTCGCTTCATGAATAGAACTATCTGAAGCATTCCTTTCTGGTATGAATACACAAAGAGGACATCTTCTGTTTAAAGACAGTCTCAAAAGCCATATATGACTTTTTAGGTTGACGTTTGTTTAAATCAGAGCCATAATGAGAACCAGCAAAGGCATCTCCGAAGAGGTGTTGTGCTGCAGTAGACCTCCTTGATGAACAGAAATTCATTGTGATTGTGAAGAAGTCCTGATCTTGTGAATCAGTATAACTTCATTTAGCAGAATAGGATTTCTGTTCAGAATGTGCATACTAGGAATTGATGGATGGGGCTGATGTGAGCATATCCAGGTCCTCTTTTATTTCTAATGTCTGTATAATTCAGAGGTCTTCAAACTTGGCAACTTTAAGACTTGTGGACTTCAACTCCCAGAATTCTCCAGCCAGCATAGCTGGCTGGAGAATTCTGGGAGTTGAAGTTCACAGGTCTTAAAGTTGCCAAGTTTGGGGACCCCTGGTATAATTTGGGGACCCCTGGTATAATGGTAAGGACCATTACTCCTCAAGGAACAGCTGTTGAGTGAGTATAATTATGAGTATAATCCCCCCCCCCCCCGATTCAAATGGAGCCTGAATTTGAGACTTAGAAAGAATTTCGTGACTGGAACAAAGGAAAGCTTGCCTTGGCAATGACACAGGATTTAGAGGAAAAATATCTTTTTGGGGGTTGGCACTGAATGGTCTGGAAAAAAAACATTAGGTTTGAAGGAGGAATAGATAATGATTTACACGAGTCTGTAAAAAGTGATTTACCTTATTACAGGAACTGAACTATATACTGTATTTTTATTATTGTTTTTAGTTCTTTTTAACTTCCCTCAGTGGACTTCAGTGTAGAGGGTTGAGAGGTATTTGAAATGTCCAAGACAGTGGTCCCCAACTTTTTTGGCTTTGCAGACTGGCGGGGAGAGGGGGGAGGAGAGGTAATGGTTCTGTGTGAGCGGCAGGCACGCACATTTGTGCGCACAGCTCCATTTGTGCAAGTGGCAGGCACTCACGTGTGTTTGAAGCTCCATTTATGCAAGCAGTGGGCCCACTACTCGTGCAAATGGAGCGGTATGCACAAGTGCCCGGGTTCCAAATGGGCCATGACCCAGTACTGGGCTGCGGCCTGAGGGTTGGGGACCCCTGGTTTAAGGAACAGTCCCTTACAGGTTTTAGCTACAGGACAGCATTCTCCAGTTGGAAGTAATGCAGGAAAATCTCATGGTGATCTCCCCATTTCCATGAGGTACTTAGAATGAAGACTGTAGTCACTGCTTTTCTACAGCAGCACCTATACTCTGGAAGAGGGTCCTATTAGAAACCTGGCTAGGTTATCCTTACAGGTCTACTACTCTTCTGATATAGTAAAATGGAACTCTTCTGGAGGGCATGTCACAATGCACCTAGTTTGAGTGATTGGTAAGTTTGGTTCTAGGATTTACCTAATTTGTTTTTTAACCTTACTGTGGATGTTCTATGTTTATATGTTTGTTTGCTTGTCAATTGCAGTGATGATTTGCCCCAAATAAATACATAGATTTAAATACCATGGACAAATAAATAAATATACCAGTTTTAGTTGCACAAGAGTTTATGTGCATCTTTTTGGAGTAGTATTAAATAAATTTGTTTCTGAATATATTAACAACTCTGAAGACTTTAATGATATAAAAGAAAAAAACAAACTTGTTTTATATGGGACAAAACCGATATGAAGGTGCCAATTAATTTGGAGATTTCCTTTTTGCAATGCAGTTCTAATGACTTAGATTAAAAGTGTTTTTATCCTTGCCTTATTTCTCTAGCACTGAAATTAACTCAAGCTAAGAAACTGTCCATGCGTGAGGTCAAGGTGGGACTATTAGGACAAAAAATTCTTGAGTTGTTTGTGAACATCTAGAAAGTACACTGGGAAACTAAATAGATACTTATCTTTATGAATATAATCACATGCATAGGATTGGGACAATGGCACGTACCTAAGATTGGGACATTGTGTAAAGGGCGAAGGGTTTGTCTTTTGTTTTGTTAATGGTGATGATGAGAATGGGTACAATTTTATCTGAAGAGAGGGAGGGGAGAAGCCACTTTCAGGGCTAGGAGTGTGTTGCTGGCTGAAGCAAAATCTCCCTACCACCACCTTGTGTCCCAAAAGCCAGTTTAACTGAACAGCCCTGGCCATAAGACATTGTCCTCCAGTGAAGACAGCAGATCAGACCATATGACGCCCAGAGCTCTTCCCCTGAATCTTCCTTGCTTCTAATGCTGAAAAAGCACCTTGCCATGTGGCCAGGGCACCTCTGGGTCATGGAAATACTTGTTCTAAAAAAAAAAAAAACCTGAAACAGATAGAACACGCACACCCAAAGACACACTTCTAGTAAACTGTCAGGCATGCTTGGTTAATACGTTGTGTGCATTCACCTTCAAACTTCAACTTCAAACAAGCCATTGTTAAAACAAAGTGCAGTTCCTTGTAGTGGTCATCCCAGAGTGTACTGCCTCTTTATTAATTTTGTACTAAATATGTTTATCTTCTTGTTTTAGGAGAAATGATGGCCTATCTAGAAGGCAAGACAATGATCCCAAACATACAAGCAAGTTTACAGAGAATGGATGAAAAAGAACAAATTACATGTTTTGGAACGGCCAAATCAAATTCCAGAGCTAAATCCCATTTAGCTATCTCTAAAGTGTTATGGAAGGACCTGAAAGAGTAGCTCATGCTAGAAACTCCTCAAATTTTATTGTAGTCAAGAAGCTTGCTGTGGAGAAATGGACTGAAATTCCTGCAGAATGTTGTGTACTGAACACCAATGACAGGAAATCACAGACATATAGCTAAAGGTGTTGCAACCAGTTTTTGAATCTAAGGAGGCGATTACTTTTTCACACTGCCACATCCTTTGTTTATAAAATAAACATAACAAGTACCAAACTTTAGTGTTTTTACTTTACTCAGACTCTATCTATTACTTCCCTCAGGAAGATCTGATAATATTCAATGGCAGAGACATGCCCAAATTATGAAAGGGGTAAATACTCTTTCTTTGACCTGTATTATAATAACAGAATGATACAAACTATGACTTGGTCCCCATATCTGTCTAAGTTGGGGGGGGGCAGTCAATGTGTTGATGACCAGAGGCCACACCATTTTTGCGGTGAGTGCTGAAGGCTACCGTGGGTAGGGCACAGATCAAAATGGGTAGTGCTGGGTTTCACTACAGGTAGCCTTAAATTATGACCATTTGTTGAATAACCATTCAATATTATGACAGTGCTGACAATGAATGGTACTTATTATGGGTCCTTGCAGTTCTGACCGTTACAACGTTCTTGTAGTCTTGGACTCTTATATAGGCACTCGGCGCCTGGCTCACAGTTACAACTTCATAGTAAGCTGCGTGAGCTGTCATGTGATTGTGATTTCCAGTGTTGCCTGCCAGCTTCCCACAAGCAAAGTTAATGGGAAACCTGTAGGGTCCTTGCTTAACAACTGTACCATCCTTGTTTAACGATGGCAACTGGGACTGCTGGGATTGCTGTCAATCAGCAATGTGGTTACAGATATTGTTCTTTACAACCACATTGCTTAGCAATGGAAATTCCAGTTCCAATTACTATTGTGGCTCAAAGTCTACCTGTATGGAACAGAAAGTGAACATTGTTTTTGGAAGGAATAAGCAGGTATTTCTGTTTTTCAAATGTGTTAAATCTAATTTATGCAGGTCTTGTGTTCCTTTTTCCCACATTTTGAGAATCAATGCCATTGTCTTTGAGCAATTGCAGCCAGTTATGACTCTCTTGCAGGATGCAAGAGAGGGCACCAAGGCTACATGGTCTGAGCTCTTGAGGCTTCATGTTGCCTGTTGTCAATTGAAGCCATAATGTGATTTGTTTGCTTTCGGTTAATGCATTGTGGGAACTCAGCCATTGTGACATATACAGTAAGCCACAGTTAAGCAAACCACAAGTTAGCATGGATTGTGAATCCAAATTGCCTCTTCTCTGCTTGCCATTTCACTATGAGATAGAATCAAATGGCAGACCAAGAGATTTAATAGAAAGATATTATGTGTTCTGCTCCAAACATTTAAATGTTTATAGGTTTCCTCAGCAATTAACTAAACCCTGGAAACCCAATGCCTCATATTGCTTAACACCCTTGTTTATTGTGATGCCTAAACACAATATTTTGGGCCAGCAGAATTGCACAGCTTTCTGCAAGGAATATCAGAGTCCCTTGGGAGTTGGGCGGCATACAAATTTAAATACTTCTGAAACTGGACCCTCTGTCGAATAATAATAATAATAATAATAATAATAATAATGATGATGATGATGTTTATTCCCTATTTTATTTGGTCAGTATTGTGTCATGGAAAATCTATTTAAAGGTGAAATACTACATAAAGATGAGCCATAACAACAAAGCAGACAGTAGTTCCTAATAATCTCTCTATGAAGCAAGATACTCTTAATGCTATTGATTTTTTTCTATCCAACGAACTGCAGGTATTCATGAATGAAGTATTGATTTTCAAGATTTAACTACAGATGATCAAAGCAAGAGGACTGCCCTTGTATTTTAAAAGTTTTAGGACACTTGATCCAAGCTTCCAGCAGACAAATGTGAAATTAGATAATGGGGAAAACAAATGTTGCTACTAAACTTCAGCCTAAAACCTGCACACTAAATTTAACATACAGGAATAGGGCTTCCTTGACACAGGATAACCCTATATTTGGATGGCTTTATTTTTTTTTCTACTTCAAGCAAAAATTTAGTATATTAATTCAATTAAATTCTATAGTTGTGTCTGATGGTACTAAAGATCTTTTGGGCATAGTTTAAATCAGCCTTCCTGTTGTCCAATGGATCACAAGCCTAATAATTCCTGGCCAGCAATAAGAGGAGAGAATAACATCTGGGAAGACTACCGGTACCGTGTTTCCCCGAAAATAAGACCCTGTCTTATATTTTTTTGAACCCTGAAATAAGCACTTGGCCTTATTGCCATGCACTCAAAAGCCCAATTGGGCTTATTATCAGGGGATGTCTTATTTTGAGGGAAACAGGGTAGTTAAGAGGCATTTTAAAATTGCAGTTATATGTAGTGGTCCATTACAATAGCAGAACCATGTACTTTAGCTTTTTGCAGCTTTTTTTTAACACTTTATCTTTTTTCTTTGGATATATTGCTATTGCTATAGTCTGGATCAGTCCACATATCATGATTAATTATGATTTGTTTTCTTAAATAAGCTATAATTTTGCATAATCACAGTAAGTATAATCACATTTTAGTTTAGAGTGATAACTGAACCTATCCATAGTATTAATGTTTAGATTATGTTTTAACAAGGTCAGAATGTGCAATGTTTCTTGTTTACTCCATATGCTTATTTCACTTTAGCAGTTACCTCTGCCCCATTGGATCATCATTTCAGAAAAATGCTCTTACCTAAGCAAAGAAACAGAAGGACCATGGGCTGGAAGAAATCAGTAGGAGTGAGAGCAACTTCCTGTTGGCTTCCCCATTAAATTTCTTTCAGGGAAGCCGGAAGTGAGCATTGGAAACCTGCCACTCAGGGGTTTTGTGTGTGTGTGTGGTTCTGGAAGAGTATGCAGGGGTGAACAAGAGATGCTGTCCATTTGGGAACAATGTGTGGGTCTGATCAAGAGATGTCACACGTGTTGGGAAGGGAGCACAGGTGGGTGGCATGGATCAACAAATGAGCATGGGGTCATGGGGATATGTGAGAGTTGTGTGAGTTGGGAAGATTGTGCAGATTAGGAAGGGTGCTTTGGGGTGTTAGGGAGTAAGAGGTGCTGTGCAGATTAGAAATAGTGTATGAGGGCTAGTGCAGGTTAGGAAGGATGTAAGAGATGCCACAGGTTGGAGAAGATGGGAGTGCAAGTTGGGATGGGTATGTGTGGGTGCGCAAGGGGTGCCACATGGGTCAAGGAAGGCATGCAGGAAGATGGCACAAGTTGGAGAGAGTATGCAGCAAGGACTGGAAAATGCACAGTCCTTCCTTCCTTCCCTTCCTTCCTTCCTTCCTTCCTTCCTTCCTTCCTTCCCTCTCTTCCCACCTTTCCTTCTTTTTCTTTTTCTTTCCTCTTTCCCTTTCTCCTTTCCTTTCCCTTCTTGCATGCTCAAATGGCGTGGCCAGCTCGACATCACTAGTGTCGGGGGGGGGGCCC
>QLTV01012184.1:2376394-2386869 GCA_003457575.1 Thermophis baileyi | reverse complement strand
GGGGGGGGGGGGGAAGTCCCTCTGACTGTTCTAAGTGCAGAGATTATTTTCATAATATAGACATATCGACCATACCTTTTCCTTTCCTTTCCTCCCCGTTCCTTTTTTCCTTACCTTTCCTTTCCTCTTTCCTTTCTTCCTCCTTTCCTTTCCTCCCTCCCTCTCTCCCTCTCTCTCTTGTCTCTGTCTCCCTTCCTCCTTCTTCCTTTCCTTTCCTTTCCTTTCCTTTCCTTTCCTTTCCTTTCCTTTCCTTTCCTTTCCTTTCCTTCTTTCCTTTCCTTTCCTTTCCTTTCCTTTCCTTTCCTCTTTCTCTCTTCTAGGCGGTGGGAGGAAGAAAGAAAGTGCTCTGGGACTGGGAGGGAGGGCAGGCGGCCTGGCCTGGCCCGGCAGCGGCGCGTCCCCTGTCATGTGCCATCCTGGAGTGCCGTTGCCGCCACAGCCGCCCCTGTCGCCTTCCTGGCTTAGGCTCCGAGAACAGCAAACAAGCGTGGTTGAGCGGGGCCGGGGCGTTATTGCGGGAGCGGTGAGTTCAGGGCAGGCGGTGGTTCGTCTTCGTGAGTGGAGGGCAGGGGGGGAAAGGGCAGGGGGTCCCCCGCCGCCCCTCCTCCGTGCAACCTGCTGCTGCCGAGCGGTCTCCTTCAAGCTGCCTGCTTCGCTCATGGGGCAGATGGGCTGGTAGAGCCGGTCCCCAAGGTAGCGCGAGGCTCCGCCCACTCCCCCAGACGCCGCCATTTGGGTTCTTTTACCCTCTGCGCATGCACAGAATGCTTTGCACATGCGCAGAGGGTAAACCCCCCCCAAATGGCGGCGTCCGGGTGGGTGGGCAGAGCCTCACGCTACCTTGGTGACTGGCTCTACGGCGACCTACAGGCACGAGTGAAATGGGAGCATTTTACCCCTGGCTGGAACTTCCACGCTGGCGCGATTGAATGGGGCCCGGGCCATTCCCCCACCAACATTAGGACTCAGAGGAACGGCAGCAAATATTCAAAGTAGATTTTGCCAGCAGTCAAAACCACAGGGGAAAAAATTGACATTTTTAAAAACTCTTGACTCACGGGTAGAGCCGGCAAAGATGACCCCGGGGTTGGACTAAGCGGTGGGGGGGACCCCCAGACAGCGGCCACAGCAGCGTTCGTCCTCGCCTAAAGGTGTTCACATTCGGAGTCCTTTTTGCCCCACCGCGGCCTCGGTAGCTGCTTGTTACCCTGGCGACGGGCTCTGCAGTGAACAAATTGGCTGGCAAGTCCCTCCCACCCGTTGTCCCCTCGCCTTCTCAGGGAGGAAACGGGCTGTCTTGGGAGCTAAGAGGAATACAACCTAGTACCCACACAGGCACACACGTATATGTAGGGAGCTACTCTTAGCACAAACTACCACAGAGAAACCTCTAGAACAGCGGTCTCCAACCATGGCAACTTTAAGACTTGTGGACTTCAACTCCCAGAATTCTCGAGCCAGCATAGCTAAATAAATAAACTTTGTGCCGCTGCCTGCCTGCCTGCCTGCCTGCCCACCCTGGCTCTGCTGAGAATAAACGTTGCCCCGAATCATTTGGGCTGGAAAACACCCCCCCATCCCTTTATCCATGGGAGTTATCCTTCTGCTTCCCCCGGTTGCTTCCCTGATTCCTCCTGTTGCTTTTTTCCCCTCCTTCAGTAAAGTTTTGCTTTGCACAGGCACAAATAACTCACGTGTTGGGTTCTCTTTTGAAATTCCTGCAAAAAGTGCCAATCGTTCTGATCTTTCAATGATTTTTTTGTAGTGCAGGAATCCAGGAAGAAACTTGGGAAAGCAGAAGGACACCTCTAGTGGATAAAGGGAGGGGTGGGTGGGGGGGGTTTCCAGCCCAAATGATTCAGGGCAATGTTTATCTTCGTGCCACACACCCGATGCAACGTCTGACCATGTTTTGAAATGTGAACATATAAAGAGATCAGAGAGCTAACGGAAAGGGATATTTTCTGGTCGCCATAATATAAAAAAAGATGTGAAGACCCAAGAAAGAGTACAGAGAAGAGCAACAAAGAGGATCAAGGGCAGGGGTAGGTTCCAACTTACCTCGCTGCCTCTCCGCTCCCTCCCACGCAACCTGGGCGCGCCTCGTGGGCGCGCGCGCATGCACAGTAACAAACAAAAAAAATCCGAAAAAACAAAAACAAAGCCAAAAAAAAGATGGCGACCGCATGCACAGTGCTGGAACTCGGCTTCTGCACATGCTCAGAAGGGGGGGGAATTTAAAAAAAAATTAAAAAAAAAGATGGCGGCGCCCACGGACTGGCACCGACCGATCCGGTTTGGTGATGTCATTGTGACGTCACCAGTGGGCTGCTACCGGGTCGGGCGAACCGGTCCGAACCAGGAGGAACCCACCCCTGCCCGGAACAATATCTCCTGTTGTAAAACGGATTCCTTTTCAAAGTATTTACATATTCTCTAATGAAGAAAATTAATCTGCCACAGATGACAGGAATAATTCCATTTCTTTTCCAAGTGCTATTTCTACATAGAATGTGAAGGTCAGCAAAGGAATTTTCTGTGGTTCTTTTGTCTTGCACAATGTAGATTTTATGGTTGTGCAAGGACCTTGGCAACTTTAAGTCTTGTGAAATTCAACTCCCAGAATTCCCCAGGCAGCCTGATCTATTGTGATGTGAGCAATCAATTGCCGACCAGATTGTTCAGCTGAGAAAGTAAAAAGTGAGAATGCTGGAAAAGAAATTAAACAACCAGTAGGGTTTCCTTGGCCAAGGAAACGGTGGGATCCAGGGGAAAGAATGTCAAAAAAGTCAAGATGGCAGTCTCAATAGGACAGTCAAAGCCCTACAGCAAGGGTGTCAATCTCATGTTGTCATGGCGTCGTCATGTGACGTATCGGGACTTCCTCCCCTTCGCTAAACCGGGCATGGGCGTGGCCAGCGTGTGACACATCCAGCCTGTGGGCCGGGAGTTTGACAGCCCTGCCCTACAGCTTTGTTTATGCATGCAATATATACACATATAAAAGGGGGCTGAGCCTGACTATCATCTCAGTGTTTTTATTCCCTCTCTCCATTGTGGATGCTGTTGCAGAAGAACATATGCTGGGCCTTCCTCATCATCACTTTGACTACAGCTCCAGCAAATACTTCCTAATGAGCTACATTCAGATCTGGGATGAAGTTAGAAATTGAATTGGCTCCCTCCAGTCTTATCATACAAAGCTTCATATGTTGTTAGCCACAAGAGAGATTAAAGTCTTCTCCAGTTATCTGGGTGGCGTTATCTATAGCCTGACTTCAGGGATGGAAACCTGCATCTCTTTAGATATTGCTGAAGTAGAACTCCCAGCAGACCCAGCCAGGATGGGCCCTTGTTACAGAATGCTGTTTCAATTCAGCAACATCTAAAAAGTCACAATTCCCTGCTTTGATTTTCAGTCTTCATCCTCAGAGACCAGTAAGATAAACCATCACCCTTCTCTGAGTGTTGGATCCTACATGTTGTTTGAATGTAAGATTCTTACTACTTTTAGAGCACAGGTCACCAACCGGTGGTCCGCAGACCACTGGTGGTCCGTGAGAAAATTTTGGTGGTCCGCGGCGCACTCGGGTGGAGGAGCTGCTCCGGGATGACTAATGGCCAGTCCTGTGACTAGAGCTCTGGAATATGGGACCAGCCAGGCAGCTCATGGTGGGGTTGGAAATCTCTGCCATAGAGGGAGCTACGTGAAACTTGCAACTTTGCAGTGCAGCCCTCGCCGGCCGGAACGAGGTAATGGTGCAAGGTGGGGGGGGGCGGCGCAGGTGGGCCAAAGCATCGGCTGTCGGCAACCTGCAGCTCGTTCTTCCCCCTGCTGTGGCTTCCTGTCAGCTGAACCCACCAGTGGCTGGCCCGCCCCTCACCCTCCCCTCCCAGTCACTCCTCGCCTGGCCTGAGAAGGGAAGGGCGGGGGATGGAGATTTGCTCCAAATTCCAGAGCGGGAGTGAAGCTTCATCTCTTGCTGGGTCTTGCGGGCATTTCTTCCGGGCCTTGTTGGTGCTCCGTGCACCTTGGTCTCTCAGGGAGACACATGACTTCCTCTCAGCCCCGAGACACTGGCCCAGCCCGGCTGTTTCTCTCTGCTGCTGCTGTTGGCGCCTCCATGGCCTGCCCGCTGCTTTTGCAGTGCAGTTAAATTTAGCTCACTTCACAATGGGGGAGACAGCATCTCCAGCCCATTACGACATGGAGCATCAGCTACAGCCAGGTCGGGCGAGTGTTGGGGCAGAGAGCAGGTCGTGCATCTCCCCAAGCGACCGAGGTGCATCCAGCACCAACAAAGGCCAAAGGAGCACCCGTGAGACCCGGAGAGTGCCAGAGAATCAGAATGAGAGAGAGACAGACAGACAGATAGAGAGAGAGAGAAAGAGAGGGGGAGAGAATGCCTGAAGGACCCCATCCCATCACTGGATTCGTATTAGTGGTCCACGGGATTTAAAATTATGAATGTAGTGGTCCCTGAGGTCCAAAAGGTTGGAGACCCCTGATTTAGAGCACCTATTATGCTGACAACCATTATACTCTCAGGAACAGTTATATTAATTTGTCAAGAATATCTTTTTATACTGCTCTTTTCTAAGCCAGAAGAATTCCCTATACTATTGTTTTTTTCTGAAAAATGTTATCTTCAGTTCTTCCCCTCTCTCAGACTTCCTCCTTCAGAATCTGAAAGACTCTAGTTCATTAATTTGGTTATTTCCATCTGTTCAAGAAAGATAATTGTGCAGGCTTGCTAAATTATCTGTATAACTAATGTTCAGGTCTAGCTCAAGACATTTAGCTTCCTTAGAAAGAGGACAAAATAGCATACCTCATCATTCTGCTTATAGGACCTTCATTTGTCTTTAACACTGGGCTGCTGAAGTCCCTGAACATTTTACTTAAATAGCAGGATGTGTTTTTGTGAATTCTACTGGTTTACATTTGTGGTGACATTACTCCATAGTACAGATGCAGAAAGGCTTCCAAAGGCAGTCTACTCTCCCATGTTAATGTAAGCATCAACCAACCCTATTATTTTTTAAAACAAAGATTTTCAAGTGATAGTATTAGAAGAAAAGAGAAAGGATGGTCATGTTTCAGTCTTGAGGAATGTACTAATTTTTCCAAACTAAATCAGGGAGTTTTGCTCTGGGAGGGAGGTGGATAGGTGGGTGGGTGGGGACAATGAATCAGAATGGTGGTCACAATAATTAAATCTTAAGATCCATTCCTTTTTTATATGTGCCATGTCTGCATGCAGGATAAGGGTGAGGTTTCCATTACATAGTCATAGCTACCCTTTTGACTATTTTATTCCACTCCTGACACCCAGGACACGCTTGTCCACTTGTGTCTGATCAGTTACTCAAGTGGCTAAGTAGCAGACCTTGATATAAAACAGTAGTTTATTCCATACTGTATTTGGAGCTCCAACCAAATTAAACCCCGTGTGTGTGTGTGTGTGTGTGTGTGTGCGCGCGCTTGCGCTTTGCATGGCATACTAATCTGCAAACCACAAACATAGGGAAGATGGCCACTTTACTCCTGCCTTTTTACTCCTGGTGACACAAGGTCCTGTAACCACATTGCTTAAGATCCCATTTTAAATCTACAGGGATGTAAAACCAAGGTTAATCACTGAACCTGTAAGAATAATGTTGAACACTAAAGTTTCTCATGCTGATTCTGTTGACAAGTAGTTAACATTTGGCTGAAAAACATAAGGGAAAATGTTCATCAAACTTGGGAAAAAGCACTGTAATTAATCTGCATTTGATTGATAACAATCTAGTGCAGTTGATTGATACAACAATTGAAAAAGAAATCCTACAAGATTAGACTGTTTTTAGTCATTCTTGTCTTCTAAACAGAAGAAACATTTGAGCAAGAATTAAGAAAGCTTGCAATATAAGCCAAATGTAGAACTACTTCCTTACCAAATGTACTCTAATTTAAGAATCTGCAATTAGTCTTGGAAACAGAAACTACCATGAAGTTTTCACTGACTTCTCCGTAAAAAAAAAAAGCAAAAAAAAAAAAAAAGCAAGCAGCAATCCAGAGTATCTGAAATGAAGTAGTGCACATGTCATGACTCAGCATACTGGAAACAGTGACTCAGCACTCCACATCACTGTGCAATGCGGAGACACAGTCAGCTTGGTGCATAGATAATCACCACCCCACTCCCCAAAATACATTGCTGAAAATGCTATCAGGACCATAATTTAGGGGGGGAAAGGCTAGCAAAACAGAAGGCCTACATTATTTGAGTTAAATAAAGAAAGGAAACGGCAAAAGTGGAGACTAAGCATTGCTATAAAAAAGAAATATTGAGTTTTAAAAGCCACACGTTGAACTGTTCCTGTTATAGAAAAGGATTTCTATAGATTTTAGATTTTTTATTCCTTTTTAAAGATGATTTGTTTTATGTTTAAGCAGACCATAACAAGAAACCAGGGTGACTGAAACTGTGTGAGGGTTACCACAGTCTAATACAAGCACATAAAATTTGTATCACATGAAGCTTTATGTACACAAACTTGTGTTGTTCATATAAAAGAGAAGATAAAGATTAGGCATTTGTAATACAAATGAAATTCTGGCCAAGATTTATGTTTGCTTTATCAAGCCATATATACCGATGCGTTTAGTGTGTATTTGTGTTATTGTGCATGTGCGTATGTGTTGTGCATATTTGTATATGTGTTTGTATCTATATCTTCATCTTCTGGTTACATGACTTACTTGTATTACAAGTTCAATTGAAAAAAAAATCCAACCAATCTCATTTCAGACCTTCTATGTGTACATGTGCATATGTCATATAAAGAACGGTTGCTGGAATTGGGTATGTCTAGTTTAATGAAAAGGACTAGAGGTGACATGATAGCAGTGTTCCAATATCTTAGGGGCTGCCACAAAGAAGAAGGAGTCAAGCTATTCTCCAAAGCACCTGAGGGCAGGACAAGAAGCAATGGGTGGAAACTTACTAAGGAGAGAAGCAGCCTAGAACTGAGAAGAAATTTCCTGACAGTTAGAACAATTAACCAGTGGAACAGTTTGCCTCCAGAAGTTATGAATTCTCCAACACTGGAAGTTTTTAAGAAGAGATTGGACAACCATTTGTCTGAAATGGTATAGGGTTTCCTGCCTGAGCAGGGGGTTGGACTAGAAAATCTCCAAGGTCCCTTCCAACTCTGATTTTATTCTATTCTATTCTATTCTATTCTATTCTATTCTATTCTATTCTATTCTATTCTATTCTATTCTATTCTATTCTATTCTATTCTATTCTTCACATCACATCCTTGCGTATTGTGCGAACCAAGCCTATAGGTTGATTATTTGCCTGCATGCCTTATGAATCTGATTTTGTTGAATTAGAGACATAAATAAACATTGCTATTTGCCTGGTGACATCTAGGCTGCAGAAAAAAAACCATTGCTGTTCCATTAAAAGGCAAGATACAAGCTTTCTTGTCAGCATCATGAGGTAAACTTTATTTTCTCTTAGGGTGCTGTCCTCTATACAGTGACCTAACTCTTCCGAATAGAGCAGGACTTGTTTCTAGAATCTAGATGAACTGGTCTTGGAATGAATGACATTACAAAAGCTTTGCCTCTTTAATAGGTTTCTGGCAACATTATAAGTGGCAATAGACAATCAGCCCTCCAAATATCTTTCTTGCCCTGTAACTCCTGCCTCTGCTCCTGCCCCCATCCCCAGTTTGATTGCAACAATCAAACTGGGGATGGGGGTGTGGGTCTGTGGGTCAGTGTCCTTGCATGTGTTTCTGTTATCTCAGTGGTTGCTCTCAGACAAGTGGTAGAGGAAGGGCCTTGATCAGTCACTTGCTCCTCACCCAGCTGCAAGGATCTGATAGGCACTCCCCACAAAGTCAAAGTTGGAGCAAAGCAAAAATATATTTTGCTTTGCTCCAACTTTGGCACAATATCACAAGATGTATGGAAATATTATTGTAGTGCTAACCAGTCCTCAGCTATTAAAACATTTGGACTAAGCTAACAAAATCCAGAAGGTCGCTGTTATTTGGTGTCATTACAATGTCAACTTGTCTGGGTGTCAAGTGCTGTTTTGCATGGTTGAACTTAAAGGGAGAAAGAAACACCCTATAGTACAATAAATGGAAAGGTAAATAGAACGGGTGTGAGGTAAGGAATGGAGAGCTCCTGGCAGCTTTGGGGTCTCGCTCACTCACACACACACATGTTTTTATTGTGGGGGGCAGTTGTCTACTGACTGTGATTTCATTTAGTTGAAAGTAAACATAAAAGAACTGCTGAAATATGGATGGGGATATTTCAGAATGAGGAAAGAGGGAGCATTATTCCACAAGGGGATAGTTACCTCAGGGACAAGTAATTTTGGGGTTTGAGGGATAGGGGTGGCTGCAAGCACATTTATTAAGATTTTTCTACCAAGGCACTTGTTATGAATTATCAGCAGTGTAAACAGTCACTAATTACAAAAATAAAAACAATGATAATATCAACAATAATTAAATAATTAAATCTGTCTCTCATATATGTATGTGTGCGTGGGGGGGTGTATGTGCATGTGTGTGTATGCATGAAAATGGTGCATCATAAGCCAAGACATTTTCAACCAAGGTATCTCAAATGGACTAACTTTTATTCTCATGGCTTTTGTGCACAGTATTAATCTAAACAACTGTAGACTTCCCCTCCTTTAGAAATGCAGGACAAGAGAGGAGAAGTTTCTAGGAAAAGGATCATTCTTCCTAGCTTCTCTTTAACTGGGGGAGATGGTGTTTCTTGGGCACACTGAGTGGTATCCTTTTCCTCTTGGGAAGCTCGTAGAAAACTGAGATCTATGGTTTTTCTCTCAGATCAGCAGACAAAATAAACAAACAAGCAAATCAACAAAGGTCAAATCCTTTCCTCTGACATTTGTCCAGAGCAGTTTAGGAAACTGACTGATTGGATACGTTTTTCCTGGACTAGCAGGCCTGAAATGTGAGAGGTTTCTACGCAAAGGATGTTCTGCCATGGTTTTTCCTGGCTCTGAGGGAGATCTCTACCTTTTTCTACTATTGAAGTAGTGAGCTATATTCCTTCCTGAATTAATATTTCTATTTATGACAAGCCCAGCTAAACTCTGCTTCTATTTGTTGAGTTTTTCCTGTCTTCCATCCCATTCAAGAGGCTTTTTTATTAGCTTACAAATAAGTCAGGAAATAAGGCAGGAAGAACTGGCTGCTAATGAGATAGAGCAAATCCAGGGCATTTGCAGGCCATCACCATTTCTATTTCTCAGTCATCAGAAAGCAGTATGAAGCCAACATGCAATCATCCTCATGACCATGGTGTATGAAACACTAAGGTTAAAAGGTAAGAAAGAAAGGAACCTGGGAAAGAAAGGAAAGTTCCTGTAAAAAGGAAATCAGAGCCAAGTTGAAGTAAAACATCCTGTGAAGGAAGAAATTAATTCCTCCAAAGCTCTTCAAAGTTGCAGCATTTTAAGAAAAAGACCAATTTAGAGCTGCAGTGAGATTATTATACAGCATGCACAAAGGTGGAAAGATCTGACATTATCCACAGTGGAGGAATGGATGGTGAAGTTGATGAAATTTCAGAGGTGGTCAAATTTACATCTTTCATTAGAGAAAAGATACTAACTAAGTTTATGGTTGACTGGAAACTCTTCATAGACTTTTTGCATAAAACAGAAAAAGATGAATTTATGACTTATGATTTTCATAATTTAAAAATATATAGACAAAATGGAAATCATGATATAATCATAGAATAAGAGGTAAATTTATATTTATACTTGTAATTGCTGTAAAGAACATTGCAAGCTCTTTGTAAACAAATTACTAATCTACGTGGACAGATTACCTATCTAGAATCTCTAATCTGTGCTCTCCAAGCAGAAATTAGGTGCCCAATTCAGCCATTCCACTCTATTGAGCTGCTGCGCTATCAGCCCCCTCTACCACAAAGATCCTGCAGGAGAAGGGCAGTATGGACAACCGTGGGATCTGGCAGGGTGAGAGCTGTGAACCAGAAACACAAAGCTTTTGCTGTGTCCCAGCATAACAGATACAGTGCCCGTGCTGACCTTAATAGTGACACTAAAGTGACAGTTCAAGGTAGTTGTGATAATGATAACTCAAATAAGCAGGGGATCGTGGTCCGAGATGAAGAACTTATTTTGGAAAGGGGAAAGTGTGAATCAGGTATTACACAACAGTCACACAAGACAGCAAGGTATCCAAAAAGAGAAGCCACCTTCTGGTTGGTGAGTCAATTGTAAGGGATGAAAATTTAGGAAAGGATATGGAGGTTTTGAAAGAGGTCAAGTGTCTGCCAGGTGCTACTGCCAGCAGAGACAAGAAGCGTATTCTTAAGATAGTCCAGAATGCCAGTACGGACTGTGATGTTGATGCTATTATACATCGTGGCACAAATGATCTGTCCCAAAACG
>QLTV01012184.1:2358225-2370417 GCA_003457575.1 Thermophis baileyi | reverse complement strand
ATTTGTTGCCATAATTGGGTATGTCTAGTTTGATGAAAAGAAGGACTAGGGGTGACATGATACCAGTGTTCCAATATCTCAGGGGCTGCCACAAAGAAGAGGGAGTCAAGCTATTCTCCAAAGCACCTGAGGGCAGGACAAGAAGCAATGGGTGGAAACTAATCAAGGAGAGAAGCAACTTAGAACTAAGGAGAAATTTCCTGACAGTTAGAACAATTAATCAGTGGAACAACTTGCCTCCAGAAGTTGTAAATGCTCCAACACTGGAAGTTTTAAAGAAAAGATTGGATAACCATTTGTCTGAAGTGGTGTAGGGTATCCTGCCTAAGCAGGAAGTTGGACTAGAAGACCTCCAAGGTCCCTTCCAACTCTGTTATTCTATTCTATTTCTGGAATCCAAGTTTAGGGCTATCCTGGATTACTTTAACTATGTTTATTTGATTAATTGGTATTCAATGTAATACCGAGCCATAAGTAACCACAGTTGTTGCAGAACAAACTAGAAAAATAGTGGGTAGTTTGTGATTCAGTGTGTCACATAAATTCATATACAGTCAATATTTTGAGGATTTAGTACAGGTAAATATAATATAGGTATTATAGGTAGATATTTTTGTAGAAGCCATGACAACATCATCTATACCACGACATCATGCAAATGATGAAAATGCAAATTTCCTACTATGCATCATTGCATAATGATATCATTCCATCCGTCTCCCATAGATGCTCATGATATGAGCCATCTCTCATATCACAGTGTCATGCTATTGATACAATTGAGTATTGCTATTTTGATATTGAAAAAAACATTTTCTATATGTCTGAAAGAATACCATAGTGTATATAAGACATTTTACAACATTTCTTCACCTTTCTCCCATGTTTATTGTTTTTGTTCAAAAACAAACAAGTTAGTTGGTCCTAGCTGACGGTAATGAAATACCGGTATTATCCTATCAATAATTTTATTTGTTTATGCATCTAGATCAGTGCAACTCCTTATAACAAAGTGTATTTTTTTGGAAAAAGAAAAATATATCTATAATCTGAAGAGAAACTAGTCTTTGGATCTGTGATTTCAAAATTATGAATTTAGCATTGACTAAAATATTTGCACAATGGTGACCCATGGTCCAGGATAGTTTTTATTCAAGATTGATAAACACCTCTTACTTATAATAAAATGTTTTCTTAAAGAATATTTTTATAAATTTGAAATATTAAGCATCATTAACATTTGCACAATGGAAAATGGTTAAAATGCCTATTTTTCCTTTATTGATTATACAAAGGCTTTTGATTGTAGATTACAACTAATTGTGAAGAACACTTCAGCTGCATATAGAAGAATTTATATGTTGATCAGGAAGTAACAGTTCAAACAGAATATGGAACAGCTAAAATTGGGGAGAGCCTACGCCAGATTGTATACTGTCACCTTATCTATTTAATTTTTATGCAGAATGTGTCACCAGAGATACTGACTAAAAGAGGTATAAATTATAATTAAAACTGATAGGAGAAACACCAATTGCTTCAGTTATTTTTCTTATTCTCTGCCTTTCTCATTCTGCACTATTCTTGAATATCCTGGTTCAGTTGTTTTGGAAAGGTTTATTTTGATGTCGTTAGGCTCAATTACTTTCAGAAGAATGTCTCAATTATGATCCTTGTCAACATGTTCTTGCTAGAGTAACTAAATGCAAAAATAAAGCAGGAGGTGATCTCCTTCCCCTTAGCTTTAGAGATAGGATCTTCTAAAATGTGTAATTGTCTGAACTTCAGATTGTTGGATTCTGCTTTATGATTGACCAGAACACTAAGATCTACCCACCAGAGCCAGGTTCAAAATAATGATTCAATCCCTCCAGGGTTTTAATCCCTCTGGATGTGTAGACTTCAATACCAGACCTCTTCAGCCAGTTATCTTACCATTAATTGTTTTCAGAGATGTCATCCCACAAATGGAGGTTGGGAAAAGTTATGCTCACTATTAATGCTTCTGAAACAATATTTAGCCCCCCAAATCACAATCAGTAGAAGGGCCAATTTCATGGACAAAATACTACACCCATTCCTGTATAGTTTTCAGTGATATGAGTGGGGCATTTCTAAATGATACTATTATTAGGCAGTTATGAATTAAACATCCTTAGTGTTCTACATTTTCTACAATATATAATGTAGTTGAGATGTGTGCATTATTGTGAGAATTATTCTTCTCTCATTTGTTTGTTACTTTGCACATTTTAACATGTTCTGTTTGCTTGTTATGCATAATTGCTCCTCTTTCATTTTGTGCCATGTCTTTTGAATTGGGAAATTTATTTGGGGATAAAAACAAATAGTAATGTTTTTTTAAAAAGCCATCATGATGATGGTATGCTATATATTCTGGCTGGATTGGTAATACAAATCTTTAGCAAGAACATAATGTTGCATTGTGTGCTACGAGAACGAGATGACGACAAGCTACTCAAATCTGTCAACAAACAACTGATTGCTGGAACAGATGTTGTTGCTGTTCTCCAAATATCCTGCACTTCCATTTTTACTGAAACTGAGTAATTCAGCATGCAGAAAATTTGGCAAGAGATAATTCACAGGATAATGGAAGTAACCAATGACAGTGCTGAGATAATTAAGTCCGTTTCATTTACAGCACCATAAGCAAAAGTTTAGTTTTTTTCAGATGTGTAAAGCTGGTTTCTTGACACATGGAGTCATTAAGAGTTTCTGAAGTTTCATTAAGAGGAGATGTATTGCTAAAGATCAAATATTAGTCACACTTGGATTAAGGTACAACTAGACATTTTGACTATGAATAGATCATCTGTACAACAATTAGGAAAATGATTACTAATGGAGTGACTGCATTCTTCTAGCATCTAATTATTATTTTATTTTGTGTGTGTGCCTTTCTGATAGTGTAACTCCTGGTGATTTCCTGGACAAATACTTCAGAAGGCGCTTGCCATTGCCTCTTTCCTAGGGCTGAGAAAGTGACTGGCCAAAGTGACCCAGTTGGCTTCACACATAAAACAGGACTAGGATTCACAATCTCCCAGTTTCTAGCCTGATGCCTTAACTACCACAAACAATTAGAAAACTGGCTTTCTAATTAATATTAGCAAACTTAAAAAGCCTGCTGGGAATGAGTCCTGGGAACTGACAAAGAAAGAAAGAGAGAAAAAGAGGGAAAGGAGGGAAGAAAGAAAGAAAGACAGAAAGAAGAAAGAAAGAAAGAAAGAAAGAAAGAAAGAAAGAACAGAAAAATACAAGAGATCTGCAATTAGATACAGTAAATGCTGTATTTGAGTGTAAATTCTATACTGATTTTTCCCCACTTTTCATTTATTTAATCAATTTGTATAGTTATCCATCTCAGCAAGTAACTCTTGGTGGTGGACAATATCAAAATAAAAACAAAAACGTTTAACAGGTACAAAAATTAAAATATATGGCAGCCGAGAAAATATCACAGTCCACGCAGCTAACACAATCAAGGGATGAATCTATTTAAGAAAATAAAATGACCAATTCTTTTTAGGGGAACTATACCCATTTTCCAAGGGCAAAGGCTATAAACAATGTCTTACAGGACAGTGTAGTGTGGATGGCAGATACATTGTAAAAGAATGTGTCATAAGTGGTTATGTTCCCTCGGAAGACATTTTGTGAAAATGTGCCACAATGTTCTCAAAAGGTTTAGAAATCCCTGATTGTTTAAAAATTCTAGACTGTTGTAATTTCTCTACTGTTTTCAGCTGAGTTGGCTCCAGTTCTTGGCTTTAGAAATGATTGATTTTGACCATTTACTTGTCACTTCATACCAGTAATGGGTTTCACTTACCTTTGCTACCGGTTCGGAAATGTGCATGCCAGTAGTGGGTTCTAAAACCTGTTGCTACCGGTTTGTGTGCATGCGTGACGCTTCTGCGCATGCGCAGAAGCATCCTGGCCGGGTGGGCGGAGCCTCCTGCCACCACCGCTACCGGTTCACAGAACTGGGCCGAACCGGGAGCAACCCACCGCTGGTGCGTGCGCACAGAAGCTTCTGCGCATGCGCAGATCATCCGTGATGACGTCTGGGCAGGTGGGCGGAGCCTCCTGCCACCGCTACTGGTTCGGCCAAACCGGGGCGAACTGGTAGCAACCAGGGGTGGGTTCCTCCCGGTTCGGACTGGTTCCCCTGAACCAGTAGCAGCCCGCTGGTGACATCACGATGACATCACCGAACCGGTGGGGGCCGCCATATTTTTTTGAATTTTTTTTTGACCACCGCTACCGGTTCACAGAACTGGGCCGAACCGGGAGCAACCCACCGCTGGTGCGTGCGCACAGAAGCTTCTGCGCATGCGCAGATCATCCGTGATGACGTCTGGGCAGGTGGGCGGAGCCTCCTGCCACCGCTACTGGTTCGGCCAAACCGGGGCGAACTGGTAGCAACCAGGGGTGGGTTCCTCCCGGTTCGGACTGGTTCCCCTGAACCAGTAGCAGCCCGCTGGTGACATCACGATGACATCACCGAACCGGTGGGGGCCGCCATATTTTTTTGAATTTTTTTTTGAATTTTTTTTGATATTTTTTTTTGAATTTTTTAAAAAAATTTTTCCTTCTGAGCATGCTCAGAAGCCGACTTCCGGCACTGTGCATGCAGTCACCATCTTTTTTTCGGCTTTGTTTTTTTTATTTCCCCCCCCCGGATTTTTCGTTACTGCGTGAGCCCATGAGGCGTGCCCATGAGGTGTGCCCATGAGGCACGCCCACGAGGTGCAGGAGGGAGCGAACTGGCAGCAAGGTAAGTTGGAACCCACCCCTGGTAGCAACCCACCACTGTTTCATACCACAGTAGCATTATTAGTTACCGTAGTACACTATATACTGTACTATACACAATATATATTGCTAGCTTGAAGTATTCCATACGCGTTTGGTGTGGACAGAATATGTTCTATTTGACACCCATGATCCAAATTGTGTGCTATTTACACTTGTGATCATCTGGGGATAGTTGCTCAGTAGCATGAATGAGATGGCTCTTTTAATAAGATGAAAAAGGCACTTCATGTGCGCTCATATGCATTATGAAGCATCTTTTTCAAAGATTTTGCACAGTCCAGCTTTAGAATATATGGTGAAACTATTACTATCCATGATTTGGAAAGTATAGTTTTCTTGATGCAATCTTCAACAGTATTTGTCTATTAACAACATCATACTGCTGACTTGCATTCAGTTTGTGAGCAATTGCAATGTCATTTCTTTTTCATGCTTACTGTTTCCAAGTTTGATATCCCTCCATTCTATAACTGTCTATTTGATTTAATGTTCAAGAACACAGCATTCATTTCTCTATGATTTCATCCTGTTATTTCAGCTCATGTGTTCAGCTTATCCACTTACAGGTAGTTCTCAACTTACAGCCACAATTGAGCCTAAAATTTATGTTGCTAAGTGAGAAATTTATTAAATGAGTTTTGCCCCATTTTGCGACTTTTCTTGCCACAGTTGTTAAGTGTATCAAAGCGGTTGTTAAATTAGTAACACAGTTGTTAAGCGAATCTGGCTTCCCCATTGACTTTGTGATGGAGTTAGAGACCGGTCATTGCAGGATGCCAAGATGTCTGACTGCCTTCGCAGTGTTTATTGCTTATATACAGTTTTACAAGCAGCAAAAGGTAACAAAGAGCAACAGCATTTTCATTGGTGAATTCTCCTTGCCAATCCTTAAGAACATCCTACATCCTGTTAATACAACCTAGATGAGATCATGTACCAGCCAGAGATAGTGCCCTGCTTCATCCAGGCAATATGAATGGGGTGAAATCATGGGAACTGAGTGAGATCATGTAGGTACTTGAGGCCCTTCTGAGGTAGGCAGTTTGCTGCACATAACCTCCAAATGACCTCCATCTCTACAACTTTGCTTGTCAGAAGGTTGCAAAAGGGACACTGCATGACCCCAGGACACTGCATCCATCGTAAGTATGAAACAGTTGCCAAGCATCTGAATTTTGATCACATGATCATGGGGATGCTGCAAAGGTTGTAACTGTGAAAAACGGTCATAAGTCACTTTTTTCAGTGCCGTTGTAATTTTGAACAGTCACTAAATTAATTGTTGTAAGTTGAGGATTACTTGTATTTTGAATTTTGCTTCTGCCCTAGCTATCCCACTCAATATTGTGTGATGAGCAAATTCAGGAAGCATTCTTCCCACCTCTTTATACAAGTAATTAATGACGGTGTTGAAGGGTGATGAGCTAAGACTTAACATTTTGATAACTCATTCCCATTTGATAAGGAGACATTGGTAAGTGGTTTTCAACTGAAGTCCAGCTTGCTAATCAAAATTCATGAAATACCATTTCAATTACTTTGCCAACATCAAGCTATTGTGTACATACATTGTTATAATCTACTAAAAAGTTAGCTGGAAAAAATGTGATTAGCCCAATAAACCTAACTCTTGAAAAATCCTTGCAGAGTTCTGTAATTACCATAAAAATTTAAAGTTCAATTGCTTTATGAAATGCTTTAGAATCTTCTCATTGTCCTTTTTGTTTGTTTGCTTAAAAAATGGAGTCAGCATTTGCCCTCCTCCAATCATCTAGTACTTCATTTTTTCTGGATCTCATGTATACTGAGATGAACATGGATAATGCTTTTTTTGGCACTATGCTTTTTTCAAACATACAATATAAGTTGAATAGCTATGTTAACTAATTACTAATCTATACAAAACTTAAATCATATGAAGGACTATGTTGGATAATAAATTGGTGGCAAACAACATGCTGAATTTATTTTACATTATACAGAACAAAAGATAGTTATAAAATTTCCACCATTCCTCTGAGAGTCACATGACTCCCTCCATTACTTCCTTTAATGGAAGTAAATTAATTACAATGCTTCTATAGTATTGTTGGACATGTTTTGCTATTTGAATCTGGGTAAGGAAACAACACAGAAAGTGAAATGCAGCTGCTGCTACCATTTGTGTGAAAACAAGAACAACAATTTCAACAGAACAACAGAATTTTTAAAAAGATCTTTCCCTCACTATAGATCTGTGATGGCGAACCTATGGCACACGTGCGACAGGTGGCACGCAGAGCCCTCTCTGCAGGCACGCGAGCCGTCGCCCCAGCTCAGCTCCACCGCGCATGCCTCCCACCGGCCAGCTGGTTTTTGGGTCTCTGCTGTGCATGCGTGGGGTAGGGCGCATGCACGGGGGCAGGGTGCATGCGGGGCGCACGTGCTGGGGTCATGCATGCATGTGTGGGGCATGCACAGGGGGTCACACGCGCATGCACAGGGGTCACACGTGCATGTGCGGGGGCAGGGAGCATGGGGGGGTCATGTGCGCATGCGTAGGGGTGGGGTGTGCGGGTGGTCATGTGCACATTGCATTATGGGTGCACGGGCGCGCTCTTTCGGCACACAACGACAAAAAGGTTAGCCATCACTGCTACAGATGGTCCTCACTTAATGATCGGTTGTTTAATAACCGTTCAAATTTTATGACAGAACCCCAAAAAGTTACTTATACCCATAGTTGAAGTTATGATAGTTTATGCAATCATATTTTGGATCTTGGCAACTGGCTTATATTTGTAACCAGTTGCAGGGTCCTGTGGTCACATGATTGTGATTTATATAGCAAAACATGTCCAACAATACTGTAGAAGCATTGTAATTAATTTACTCCCATTGAAGTAAGTAATGGAAGGTTACTATATTACATATTGTTAGTTATCATCAGAGGATAGTAACAAGAATATATTAACAATAGCCAGGGAAATTGAATAAAATCAGATGCTGTAATGCATAGTTAATTTTTCACTTCTCATATGTATCAAAACCCAACTAAGTAGAAAAAGTTTACATTTTGACTTCA
The DNA here is from genome assembly GCA_003457575.1 of Thermophis baileyi. Lineage (NCBI taxonomy): Eukaryota > Metazoa > Chordata > Lepidosauria > Squamata > Dipsadidae > Thermophis > Thermophis baileyi. Next base: position 2,362,508 of record QLTV01012184.1, on the reverse strand, counting down.
AAATATAATTGGGTTTCAAGAGGAAAGCAATACAGTATAACTACTGAGAAGTTTCTGATTATAGCTTTGCATGTATAAAAAATCATGACTTTTTTTTTCATGGGGGCACAAGTACTTTCACATTTTTTCTTGGAATTTCTGAGTAACATCTGCAGACCCTTTAATACTCATTAGTAAGGAGCATGATAGTCTCCTCCTTCGAAAGTGGTCTATGAAAGCATATTCAAAAGAACACAGCAGTAAGTATTGAGATGATAAATGTTATGATAATACTGAGAGTTTGACCTTGAAACATTAATTTGGCACATAAACCACAACAACCTCTTCCAAGAATGGATTTATGTGTGGGATTTGCTTCTGTAATTGTCATCCTACGCTTCCTTCCCCCTTTTTTTCTGTTTTAAGGCAAGAGAGAACAAGAGAAATATTCAGAGGATCATTTATTATTATTTTTTCAATGTATGCTTTTAGAGCAGAGCAGGCTTTACCATGGCTCAGATCATTTATCTATCCTACCTTTGGTTTACTTCTTGTTCTTGGTGCCTGATGTTGACTAATGACCTACAAGGAACAACAATCTGGGTTGACTATAGTAGTGTGTTTACTTAACCAAAGGGCAACAATAGGATTTGTGGAAAGAAAAGGAAATTACAACATATTATGAGTGCACTTTCATCATCAGTTGGAGAACCAGTTTGGTGTAGTGGTTAAGGCATCAGCCTAGAAACTGAATGATTATGAGTTTTAGTCCCTCCTTAGGCAGAAAGCCAACTAGGTGACCTTGGGCCAATCATTCTCTCTCAGCCCTGGAAAGAAGGCAGTGGCAAACCACTTCTGAAATCTTGCCAAGAAAACTGTAGGGACCTATCTAGGCAGTTGCCAGAATTAAGACTGACTTGAAGCCCCGCTCCCCGAAAAAATTGTCAGTTAGAATTACTCCTCACTATACAGTTTGTGTCTAGTTTGGCTATTAGTGTAATATAAAATGGCAATTACAAAGAAATATAAAATATAAAATAACCATTGGGAGCTGGGGCAATCATGGGCGGGGGGCAGGGAAAGTGAGGAAACCCAAGATGATAGCTGAGACTATGTGATTGTAATACTATCCCTTTTTATGGGTGTCACAGTGGAGGCGCTTCAATTGCACAATCTCAGTGGCTAAACAGCAAGCAAATATTCCTGTATTTGAAGGAATATCTGTCCATTTAGAAAGAAACTTATGTTTGATTTTCACAGTAACTTTTAAATAGATGATGCCAATTTTTTTTTAAATGCATGCTTCCACTCACATAGGTAAAGCTAAGTTTCATTTTTGTTTTATTGCCAAAAAAATGAACTTGCACCTAGATTCTATAGTCTGAATAATTGGGGCTTATAAGAAATAATTATAAATTACGTTATAGAGTAGAATATTGGAAATAAGCAAAATGTAACAAAGTAAATTACCACCCAAGCATTTCATATTAGTAGTATTTTGGGCTCACTGAATCAAATTTTAACATTTCCAGAGTTGAGTCAGATCACTGAAATTAGAACTGAACAACCATTATGCTTACATAATCATACAGTGTACAAAGAATATGACCTTGCCTGCTGAGAATCGACAGCACTCACAGTGGTGAATGAAATGAAACTTCTGGAGAAACATAGCATTTGGGAAAATGTTCCACTTTTACTGGTCATGATCCTGTAATTAAAGACAGTATTTAACTAAATATATGTCTTTAAGATGACTATCTAGAACTCAAGGGCAGAGTTTGATCCTTTCATTCACCAAAGAGTTATGTCTCCAACTTCAATATTTGCTTTTACACCCACATTAGGTAGGCTTTCTGCTATACCTGTCTTATGTTGATCTACCGAACGTTCATAACGTTGGATTAATGTGTGTCAAACTCACATTAGGTGTCAAACTCACCTATTGACTACCAGTTAGGTAGAACTTCCATTCCCAGCCAGCATGCTATGGGAATGCACAATATCTATGAAGGTTGTCTACTGATTTCTCAGTGATGGCCTCAGGCTCATAAGGAAGTTAAAACAGCCTCCAAGTCTAACAGGAGTTGATAGCAGAATATAGAACATTTTAGTAATGCTGCCCCAGTTGCATTTTTGTTTCTGAGTGCAGTTCAGATGGCCATTTCTTGACCAGTTTGGAATCTTTAAATAGCCAGGACCTGCATGCCTGTTCCAGTGTGTTTCTTGGTGACTTTGTGCTCTAACAAATACACTTTCTTTAAATCAGCTTATTTTGGCTTGAGGTACATGATGTGCCAGGGCAGAATCCAGATATAATTGTTTGCTGTATCTGGCAACCGGTAATCTTCATGTTTTTGCAAGATTGAAGAATGGGTATGTGGTGAAAGCTTCAGAGAGCGTTATTTGAATTTGTAAAATATATTTAACTGAACTCTATATACTGTTTTCAGATGTCTTGGATATAAAAAATAATATTAAAATGTTCTGTATTCTTTTTTGTTGATATATGTTTTCTTTTAAACCATCCAGAGTTGCTGTGGAAGCCAGTGGCCTTGAAATTGAAATATTACAATAAATAAGACATAAATTACAAAACAGTAATAGCATTTTCTCCCGCCCACTCTGAGAACAAAATATATATTTTTTTCTGTATGATTTCAAAGGATTCTTGTGGATTTCTTGAACTTTTCTTTGAAAAATCACATAAATGAATTGATGCCATCTAGTGGATTATTAATTTAGCTACAATTTGAATATTTAGATTCTATCAAATCTTTTATGTTTGGTATAACTATGCTCATAAGACAATACTGCCGTTCCAACATGAATGTTTTGGAATATTAAGGAATATTTATTTCATTGTCATAGTGAATGCTGGCATAAGCATATTATGTGACTGATGTCCCACTGTATCTCTTTATATAGGAAAATGTATATCATGTTTCATAACAGTTTGTCCATTTTTTCAAAGAAATATTGAATTTACAACATGATTTTTCAGCTGTATAAGCTGCTTCAATTATATAGCTATATACCAAGAGTGCCCAATAACCAAATTTCTCTGGGTAGATTACAGTATTATTTAAAAACACAATTAAAAAGTTAAAAATATTCAGCACAGGAAATAAAGATATAATGCAATATTAACTAAAAATCAATGCAGTATGATTATATATTCAAAATTCTAAATCCCTGGCAGGGTCTAGGAAGAGAGCTTTCTCTGATGTTGTCCCCGCACTGTGGAGTATGGAGGTGAGGCAGGCCCCCATCTCCTGGCCTTCTGGAAAGGAATTAAAATATGGCTCTGCACCCTCATGTGAGGAGCCCAAAGGAGCAAGCAGCCATGGGGCTAGTTGGTGCTCTGGGAGCCCTCCTTTCATCTTTTAAATTAATTTTTAATCGGGTTTACCTCTATAAAAATTTAATTCTAACATTATATTTTTTTAATATTTTGATATTTTATAGTACACCAGTCAAAGCCCCTCTTTGAAGGAGATGGGTGGTTCAGAAGTGTGAAAAATAAATAAAACATGCAATTTATTTAAAATACAGTCACTTTTACATTCTTTTTAAAAATGATTTTAATTTTTTTAAAATGCAATTCATTTTAATGCAGATATGTTTGAAATGATTAATCATGCAAAGGTTTGATTAATTTGCAGGATTCCACCCCTGGCTGTTTCCTTAAACATTCTACCATTTCAGCTCTCTGTAATATTTACAGAATAGACATGATCAGGCTCTATGTTTGTGAATGTGCCATAATCAGAGGTGGGTTCCTCCCGGTTCGGACCGGTTCGCCCGAACTGGTAGTGACCCACTGGTGACATCACGGTGACGTCACGGAGCTGGTTTGGTTGGTGCTGGTCCGTGGGCACCGCCATCTTTTTTTTGGATTTTTTTTTTTGAAAAAAAAATTTTGAAATTTTTTTTCTTCTTCTTCTTCTGCGCATGCGCAGAAGCCGAGTTTCCAGCACTGCGCATGCGTTGCCATCTTGTTTTTGGCTTTTTAAAATGTTTTTTATTTTTTGGCACTGCACATGCAGGCACGCGTGAAGCGCGCGCGTGCCCACGAGGCGCGCCCACGTGACACAGGAGGAAACGAACCGGCAGCGAGGTAAGCTAGAACCCACCCCTGGCCATAATGTTATATGGTACCCTACTATAATCCAATCAATGCACTGAGTACATTTGGGGCAGACTGTTCTGCCCCAGCTACGGACCACAAAGAACGCAGCACACACAAAGTCTGTACAAACCTTATTTTACTAATTAAGGACTACTAATGAACTTTCTTAGCA
>QLTV01012184.1:2340177-2357843 GCA_003457575.1 Thermophis baileyi | reverse complement strand
GGGCGAATCACCACACCAGCCTCCTCGCTGTTGGAATCAGCTACCAGCTGCACAGGCCGCTGGCGGGCCACAACACAGACAAAAGCGTCTTTACTTTATGACAAAGCAGAAGGTTTTTTACTTTATGAAGCTACAGGAACATTTATGGAGTCTGCTGTTCATTTCTGTGAAGTTTCTCCAATATACCTGGAGATACATTCATGACAAATTGTATTTATTTGATTTATGCCCCATCTTTCTGAGATACTCAGCTCTGAGTACTTCAGAAAGATGGGAGATTGCTCTGTGGCAATTTCTATGGATACAACTGTTTAGCAATTGGTGTGATAATAAGCTCTTGCATGCTATCATATCATTCTGATTAGCTTTACACTAAGAAGCCATACATTCAAAGAAAGCTTTTATATTACTTACTATTAAGTAAGTTATTAAGGGGGATGTGGTGGCTCAGTGGCTAAGATGCTGAGCTTGTCAATCGAAACCGGCAGTTCAGCGGTTCGAATCCCTAGTGCTGCGTCACAGGGTGAGCTCCCGTTACTTGTCCCAGCTTCTACCAACCTAGCAGTTCGAAAGCACGTAAAAAATTCAAGTAGAAAAATAGGGACCACCTTTGGTGGGAAGATAACAGCGTTCCGTGCACCTTTGGCATTTAGTCATGCCGGCCACATGACCACGGAGATGTCTTCGGACAGCGCTGGCTCTTCAGCTTTGAAATGGAGATGAGCACCACCCTCTAGAGTCGGGAACGACTAGCACATATGTGCGAGGGAAACCTTTAACTTTAAGTTATTACACCATTCTTGTTAAATCAGGTGGATGGGCATAGATCAGTTATCAAAAAGGGATTTTTTTTTTCATGTAAATGGGAGGGATTAAAAACTTTCTTTATGAAATAAGATTGAGCAGTTTGAGAGGAAGGGAAAGACTGAAATGTTTGAAGTGATACAATCCTCAAAGTGAAAGAACTGAAGTGATGTGAATATTACAACAGGCTGCATACTACGTAGAGCAGTTTATGAACATAATGGAAGCAAAGATAGTTTACAAAGTTTTAGAAGAGTACTGCGGGTGATTGTGATACAGAGCAGATTTATGTTTATTTCCTTTCCTTTCCTTATCTTATGTCTTCAAGTACTTTGGCTTGCAATTTCTTACTATTTTTCTACACTTTGCAAACTTTGCTTTTCCTGAAAGGCATTGCTTGATTAGTACGCATGTAGGACCATGTTGTAATCCACACAATTAAAGCTAGTATATCTGGACTGGAAAAATCTAGATAAATACTAGATAGAAGCAAAAAGACATGGAAAATCATCTTTCTTATTGACTGGTCATTCAGATTTTGTAGGTCATTAAGAGAAGTCCTATATACCATGAAAGCATTTATAGCTTGTTGACTTTATCAGACTTTATGAAGCCAAGCCAGAATTAACATTTTACATGGATAACCTATTTGCTCCCCAACTCACATAATCTCTTGTTATACAGTAGTTGTAATAGTATTCCCTGAACCTGCATAGAAGTGGTGTAATAGCTCCTTCTTCTGGTTAACTACTTATAGTGGAACATGAGAGTACAAACTGCAAGTTCTTCACAAGTAAAATCGTGATTTAAGGGATCCCAGTAAATGTAGATGACAGCCTCAGTTTGTTTTCCTAGATTTTAGGAGAGAGAAGCCTAATGAGATTGGTACTATGGCTGGACACAAATATGTGTGAGTTAGAAGTCAGAATGGCCAATCTCTTTATTTCAAAGCAGTATGAAAATAGAAGATCCTTCAATGTTAGAAGTTTCTCTCTTTTTGAACAGGAAACCCTTTTAATAGGTACTTTTTGGTCTGCTTTTCAGAGTTAAAAATATTATTTTGGGAACAAATGGGTCAACTTCTAATTTTAGTTGCTAAAGATGCTGATAACCTTTTACCACAATTCATTTCTTTCCATAGTTTCACTGACAAAGCACTGGCAATGTGAAAAGCAATTATGAATACTGGACCAACTCCTTGAGTGAACTAGAAAATAGTATGCAGCAAAGGGAAATGGAACAGATATGATAAGAGCCTCTTTGTGTTCAATTTCCAATGCAGTAATTAAATATCTTTCTCTGGGCCTGAAGCTCATACCCTTCTACACATTACAGAAGTAGGTAGATTTGTTCCTGGGCTGGAAGATTTTCAGTGCTGCTATGGGCAAAATTGTTAACTTATTCTGGCTATATAATGCTCAATATTTTGAACGTGGATTTCTAGGTTGACTCCATGCACCTGAAATGATGCTCAAATTAGTTGCATGGGCATGATTTTTCTATTTGAACCTTTCAACCATGAATAATTTGACTGAGGAGGCAAAGAAGAATACCAAAAATCATCTCTCCAACTTGTAATGTATTTTGGCTGTGTTAATACACAAAGCCCCAATTTATTTAATATAGTTTACTGGATAAACTATAATTGTCTAGTTTGACACAGCTCATTAACTTACAAACAGCCACATTAGGCTTAAATGTTCCGGTGAACCCATTACTTATGTGGAAAGTTCTATTGGAAACCATGGTTTTGATCTTTGTTTCTTTTTTCCAGCATTTCTTTCTTTTCTCCCTGTAGCATTTCTTACTTTAAGAAGTTACACCATAATTAAAGGACATGTATGTAGAGAACTTATGAATTCTAGTGGCAAAGGGACCCTGGTTAGTGTGAAACATGGGTGCAGATATAGGTGAGAAAATAGCCATGGAGAAAATTGCTGGGAAGATTCATTCTGAGAAGGCTGGGCTGAAGGATACTCAGTCTAAACCAGGAGTACAAAATGGAAATAGTGTTTGCCCTGAGATGAAGAACCAGTTCAAAGGTGTTGCAAGACAGGGATAGGTTCAGTATCCCTAACATTTCCAGCTATTATCTAACATCTATTTTTTTATCCTTATCACTGAGCCACTTCCTATTTGACTTGCCATTTGAATTATAGATCATGGAACGTTCCTTTCTTATCAAGAACATTTGCTAGGTCATATCTTGGTCTCCAAATGAAAGGAAGTTACACTGGTTCACCACTTTTAATGGGACTGGCATATGGCATAGACTTTATTAGAGTTGAGTTTTTATTGCTTTATTCCATGAAGAAACACAGACCTCATTAATAAACCTGCAGCTATTTTGTTCTAAGTGCATTTTCTTATCAGGCTGCAGGAGCCTGCATTACTGCTTATTTAGCATTCAGAGCATTTTATTGAAAGAAAGCATTATTAAAGAAAAGCATTAAAAAATAATGTAAAAACAAATCCATTTACACCTGACTACCAATATTAATTAGACTGGACTGGAGTTGGGTGGGGGGAGAGCACGCTTCTTTACCAACTGTATATTCCAAGTTACAGAAATAGTTAAATAACATCAATATTAAAACAATTTCCCATATAATCTGGTCTTTCTGATATCTTAAGTAAAGATAAGTTCTGTTTTCTGTGCCTTGCTGTCTCCAAGTGACAGAGAAAGGAAACGTACACAACTGCAAATAACTACTGTTTCAGAATAACTTCTTTACTTAATTTCCCCTCTTCCCACATCTTTTCCCCTTTTTCTCTTCCCTTATCCTTGAATCTCTAGATCTGTTGAACTTGACACCTCTCATAATTCTTCAATAAATAAAGGTCATGCTGGCTGGGAATTGTTGGAGTTGTAGTCCTAACATATTTGGGAGGCTCAGGATTGAAGACGTTGTAGGCAGAGGCATCTGCAGAGGGAATTAAAAAATTCAAACTAGTGACCATGATCACATGATCTCACACTTGTGACTACCATCTTGAGTTTTTGAACCTCTTTGTGGACATCCCTATGTGCTATTTTTTTTATGACTCAGATTCTTTGGCAGAATGACAATATAAAAACTTAGCTTATCCAGTACAAACTTTTATAATGATTATATGTTCACAAATATTATTTTGAAATCCAAGAAATGTGATGAAGGATTTATGTTAGTTCTGCTGATAGTTTTAACTAGGTGTAGCTTAAATTCAATCTTTCTATGACATGCCCAATGAAATATGTGATTCTATGTCTCCATTTTTAATATGATTGTAGTCTTTTGACTGATATACATTTCTTTAACAACATCAGTTTTTCAGGGTTAAGAGCCGAGGTGGCGCAGTGGTTAGTGTGCAGTACTGCAGGCTACTTCAGCTGACTGCTAGCTGCAGTTCGGCAGTTCAAATCTCACCGGCTCAAGGTTGACTCAGCCTTCCATCCTTCCGAGGTGGGTAAAATGAGGACCCAGATTGTTGGGGGCAATATGCTGACTCTGTGAACCGCTTAGAGAGGGCTGTAAAGCACTGTAAAGCGGTATATAAGTCTAAGTGCTATTGCTATTATTTTTAACATGCCCAATACAGCTATTTCAGACACTGATAGGGACAACTCAAAAGCTAAGTATTCTCCAAAATTCCCCTTGTTCCTCCTTTTTCTCCCTCATCCACCTGATTCGAATGTCACATCAAAATGTCAGACTTTTGTATCTTGAAGTCTTTAGATGGGATCAGTTCTCTCACCCTCCATCAATCTGGGGTGTATGTATGCATGTTTGAAATGTCAGAAAAGATGCCTAGAATGCAGTTGGAGAGCACATCTAATACCCGACACTAGGGATTGCATCATGGTGATAAGGTGGTAAAACAGTATTTCTCCAGTTTTATCACCACTAATCAAACGTGGCCCTTTTTTTTGGGCAATCACTCTCTATTGGACAGGGATGAGTCTTAGGACCATCTATTGGGCAGCTATGTGAGGTGCCTCAGGACTTGATGCAGTCATCTTTCCTGTTTAACATGTGCATGAGATTTTTGGGGGAGTCATCTGGCAGTGTGGAGTCAGGTCTCATCAGTGTGTTGATGTTACTTGGTTGTACATCTTGACACCTGACTGGTCAAACAAAGGGTTGGGGTCTTATCCTAGTGCCTGGAGGCTGATGAGGTCTGGATGGGGACAAATAAGGTCAGGCTTAGTGCAGCAAGATCAAGTGACTATGGGTATTTGGTTCTTCCAGTGTTGGAGATATTGCATGTTTGCCCTGTGGTTGCATGTGTTCACTTATGATGGGTACATAATCTGGAGATTTTATGTAGCAGGAATTGGATATGTCTAGTTTAATGAAAAGAAGGACTAAGGCAGGGGTCCCCAACCTTTTGGATCTCAGGGACCACTAAATTCATAATTTTAAATCCCATGGACCACTAATATGATCTGCCTAATGACTGGGTGGGTGGGCGTGGCTAGGTGGTCATGTGACTGGATGGGCATGGCCAACTTGATGTCACTCACGTCAAGGGGTGCCTCGCCGGCCTCTACTCGCCCCTCCCCTCCCAGCCACTCCTCGCCTGCCCGTCCAGGCTCTTTAGGGCCCCAATAGGAAGCAGTTGTTGGAGCTAAGCAGCCACCACAAGAAAGAGTTGGCAAAATAGCTGGCTCGGTTCAAATTGGATCTGACCGAGAAGGAGGCTCAGCAGAAGCACCTCACTGAGGACTATGAGCATATGCTTTCCAAGCAGAGGGAAGACCTGCGGGAGTGCAAGGCCAGGTACCGGTGCCTGGAGGCTCAGCGGGCTGAGATGGTCAGCCAGTTCCAGGCCATGATGCAGTCCCACTGGAACAAGGCCCTCCGGCTCTTCGCCACCAGTGGCGCGTCCCTCCAGCCTTTGCCCAAAGCCCCGCACCAGGAGGCTGAAGCAGACCCCAAGTCAGAATTTCTGTCCCCCTCCGATAGGCACAAAAAGACCCCAAAGAGGGAGACTCTCTGCAGCAACACAAGTGTTCATTGCACGTATCCAGCCCAGGGACCGTAGTTTGAGGACCCCTGATTTAGTGCAATATAAAAAATGCAAATAATTTTTCTGCGGACCACCAAGATTTTCTCACGGACCACCAGTGGTCCACGGACCACCAGTTGGTGACCGCTGGACTAAGGGGTAGTGTTAATGATAGCAGTGTTCCAATATCTAAGGGGCTGCCACAAAGAAGAGGGATCAGCCTACTCTCCAAAGCAGAGCAAGGCAGAACAAAAAGCAATGGATGGAAACTAATCAAGGAGAGAAGCAACTTAGAACGAAGGAGAAACTTCCTGACAGTTAACAATTAATCAGTGGAACGACTTGCCTCCAGAAGTTGTGGATGCTCCAACACTGGAGGTTTCTAAGAAGAGATTGGACAACCATTTGTCTGAAATGGTATAGGGTTTCCTGCTTGAGCGAAGGTTTGGATTAGAAAACCTCTAAGGTGCCTTCCAACTCTGTTATTTTATTATTCTGCTGTTTGAATAGTAAGTGGCAGCTGTGGCCAGGAAGGTCTTTGCAAAGGTTCAACTGGTGTGCCATTCATGCTTGTTCCTGAATCAAGAGGCCATCCATACCATAACTCATGTTCTGATCACTTCACAGTTGCTCGTAGATGCTTTACCTGGGCTGTTCTTGTAGACCACTCAGAAATCACAGCTAGTCTAGAATGCAGCAGCACGAGCAGCAAAGGATAAACTGATGATGTAACCCCTTGCTACATGAACTTACCAGTTGGCATCTAGGTACAATTCAAGGTGATGGTTATTACCTATAAATAGCATTGGGCTTGGCTAATTAAAGGACTACCAGTTTCGTAGTTTCACACTCTGCTGCCCTGCTTCTGATCCTGTCGATTAAGCAATACCATTTAGTATGACTGAAGAAGTGGGCCTTTTCTGTAACAGCATTGCAATATGGTCTTCAACTCATTTGCCTTTAGGTTACCTTTAAAAAGCTCCCCCACTACCCCAGGCCTTAAATTGGTATGTTGGCCTGTTCCCCTTTGAGATTATCTTGTCCTTTGGACATACAGTAGTTTGTGTTTTGTATAATGTTATTTCTTTTAACTTTTGAAGCCATTCAGAGTCACTCGAGCTGGCTGGCCTAGAAATTCAACAAATATATCACAAACTTTGGGAACTGATTCTTGTAACAATACCTGGCCTATTCTTTTTTATTTATAAGAAAAGTAAATATTACCATAATTATCTCACCTCTCTAAGTATTGTAATATCAAACACATTTTTCACTCTCCTGATTCTGTTCATTAACACAGTTTGCCCACCTGGAAACAATTGTTCAAAATGTGCCTCTGATGCGGAAGAAAATAAGATTATTGTATTTTCATAAGTCTTCTTTAGCTTGTAAGTATTGGTGCCTGCATATGGACAACTTGATTTCTTCACTATGATGAACGTGGATTAATCTAAATATGTAGCAGGAAGACACTATCCTTCATGTTTCCTAAGGAATTCTGGACATTTATTATGAACACCTTTGAAGAGAGTCCAGTTGGGAAAGGTTGACTCCAAGCACTGCATTAACAAATCTCACACCCACATATAAATGTACCAACTGTTGATTTCTTGCATTATAGTAGAGAGCAAGGTGACTTATCTTATTAATTGCAAATTCATGTACTGAAAATAGCCACCAAAGTTGCTATAAATGCTGCCTCTATTATAATAGTTTCTCCATTCCATTTAGCTCTCCATGTCTTTGTTCAGCAATTAGACTAATGCACCTAATATCTCTCATCTAATTCATCTTGGGAGTTGCTTTGGTGTTGTGTTGCTTTACAAATGGTAAGACCACACAGTCTGGGCTCTGCTAACACATTATGTTGTATTATGTATAATGTACGATTAGACAAATGTAAATTTTAACATTACATCACATACATGTGGCTGTTGTAATTACAACATGCCATCCAAAAATCTTTATTGGACAAAACAGTTTTGCTCAAATAAAAAAATGTTATTTATTTTTAAAGTTTCTCATAATTTATTTTTCTTAAATTATATCTGATAAAAGCTTTAATACTTTATAAATACCTGTAAAGAAAATATAATGTTCATTTTCTTTGACATAAAACATTTTTGTCTTTCATTTTACATTTTACATTTTCACAAACACATACTGGCACCAAGAAAAGACTTAATCAAAATAACTTAGCATTCTTAGGATTCAGTATAGGTTGGAAACATTCACATTATTAGAATTTGCACAAGATTAATTTAGATTTCATTTAATTTTGGCTACAATATGGATACTGACTGTAAACAAAGAATAAAGTATAATTTATGTCTATAAAGGAGCATGACAATAATATACTATACTAACAACTGCTGTTATTGAATGGCAATTTACACTATAATAATGCTACTGCTGTTCCCTCTGGACAGAAATTTGTAAACTTCACAGGTTAAGTTAGAAATGATAATTCAAATCCTGACTGGGTCTACACATTGCATTAAGCTGTGGATTATTTTAACGACATTTGGAACCACATAGCATAAAACCAAACAAAAGATATATGTATGAATCCAGCCAAAGTGATATGTGCAATATATCTTTCCTTTTTGACTATTTAGTAAAGGAAATGCCCTATAATTTGTTGTGTGTTTCTCATAAAATCATAGGCTGGAAGATACCTTGCAAGTCTTCTAGTCCAACCTCTGCTTATGGGAGGAAATCTTATATTACACCAGACAAATAATTGTTTGACCTTGTTTGAAAACTTCCAGGATCAGAAGCAAGTTAACTATTCTCACAGTCAGGATATTCCTCCTAATTTTAAGTTTAAATATCTTTCTCTATAAAACTTCCATCCATTGCTTCTTGTCCTACCCTTTGTCATTGTGGGTGTTGTGTCCGCATGCCACGCCGTTCTGCCTAAGAACCTGGAAACACATCCCATTGGCTGAGAAGTGACAGCTCAGCTGGCGGGAAAATAAACGCCCGCTATTGGTTGCCCATTTTCACAGGTGCTATATAAATAGCAGCTGACAGAAAGAGACTTGCCGGTTTTCCCCTCTTCTTGTTGTTGTTAGCTGTTACCCTAATAAAGGGATTTCTCTTGGAAACCGTCTCATCTCAGTTCTTAGCCGCCCTCGTTCTCCCGTCAGAACAGTGGAGAATAAAACCACATCCTCTTCCTTCTGATAGCCTTGTATGAGCACATCTTGAATTCTATTCGTGCTTTCTATTTAGATGATTCTCTCTCTGAACTTTCTGCTGCTCTTATTGTAAATACAGAATACTGGTGAAAAATATCAATGAAATTTATTCAGCATAAAAATAATACCATGTTTAAATTAAGGGGGAAAGGGATAATTACAATTCTTATTATAATTCTGTTCCTTTAATAGAATTTATAAAATTCATAAAAACCTTTTCCCAAAATATCAAAATGCTAAAAAAACCCCACCAAGATTTTTGCCTTCCCTGCAAGGAATCACTAGCAGCAGGTAAGAAGTGTGTCTGATTTCATGCTGCTCTTGGCTGCTGTCCTTTCCATGCTGATCATGCTGGACCACTTAGACCAGAGGTCTTCAAACTTGGCAACTTTAAGACTTGTGGACTTCAACTCCCAGAATTCTCCAGCTAGCATAGCTGGCTGGAGAATTCTGGGAGTTGAAGTCCACAAGTCTTAAAGTTGCCAAGTTTGGGGACCCCTGACTTAGACATGATCAGAATGGATACTGATATCTTTCCATGCAACCGATGGAGAGATGATGTCCCTGTTGCTCCATTTTTGTAGTTGGAAGCACATGACTAGTAAAATAAATGGAAAATAAGCTTTTCCCAAATGAGATAATCTTTTGCTCTGAGATCTTAAGCCATGTGTTGGCAAACTATGGACTGCATGAATCCTCCTGCCCATTTTTGGAGCATCCAGAACCAATAAGACCAACTTGCTAAAATTCAAGAAGGCTTGATTAATCTAAGGCATGGTGGCAACCTGTGTTCCTAGTCTAATGTTTGTGGCCCTAAATGTAATTCTGAGGCAAAAATAGAACATTTTGGTAATATGATTGTTTTGATTTTAGTAACTGACTACATGTACTAAAAACATGCACTTTGGGAAAAAGGTAAAACCCTGTATGATTTATATGTTGTTTTGAATCTGATTGATGATTTTTCTCATACCTTTAGTTAAATGAGAAAGTAATTTTTCAGGCATAGCTTTCAGCCTGTAATCTGCTTTCCATCCCCTTTTTTCCCCCCCTTTCTGATCTTGCAGCCTTTTTATGCCTATTTTTTTCTTCATGATTTCTTTTCCCATATTTTTATCTATTTCAGTCTCTGACAGGCTTCACCCTAATCCTTTTTCTCCATAAATGCTGCCATGTCTAATGTAACAGCCAAACCATTTTTTTTTAAAAAAGGAATATTTTATTACTTTAAAAAGCCTCTCTGGTCTTTGGTTATTGGCTTATCATATCAGTTTTGAACAGATATCAGTTTCTCAACTGGGTGCTGGGAAAAGTGACATCAATGGGTGAAAAAAATAGAATACCAATTATAATGCTATTCAGTGTTTTGACATTTATATTTAGAATGTTCTCTCTTTAAAAAAAAACATATCTCTCTCTTCTGAGAATTCTATCTCTTGAACTGTATGAACCTGAGAGCCTAACAAAGGCTGATATTCATACAATTGAAGGAGAAAATCTAATGCTTTCCCATTAGGACTCAACTCCAATTACCACCGACTGCTTTTGCTAGCAAACTCTTCTTGTCTTGTCCTCTGAAATAAACAGGACAGACACTTTTCCAAAATCTGTGCCTGGCTTGTCTAATGTAATAAGGAGTTCTCCTGATGAAAAGAACAGAATGAAGAGGTGCCATGTTTGTTGAGATTTACGAAACAAAGGGGGAAAAGGTTTTGTTTTTTTTAAAGGAAGCTGTGAGGGAAAAGGAACTAAAAACTGGATCTAAAGTAAACACATTTCAATATTTGGGCTGAAAGAAATTGGCAGGGTATTATGAGGACACTGTCTTGTTTCTTCTGCAAGTCTTCCCCATGAATTCAATAGTTATAATCCTATGCATATTTATCTGAGAGTAAGACCCACTGAAATCTATGGGATTTATTAAGTAGCAAGCATGTACAGGATAGTGCTCACTAAATCAATGGGAAGACTGATATTTTCCAAGTTTCCTTCTGCCTGAAATACTATTGATTGCACATTTAGCTTGAGCCCCTTTCAATCTCATCTGAGCTACCTTTTAAATGTATTATATACCTAAAGCATGAATGTGGCTTTCTAGCACTATGCTTTTTTGTGCCCAGGGACCATAATAGAAAGACAGACAAGTTTCCTAATATCTCCAAACAACGTTACATTTTGAGATAGGCCAGTGGAAATAAAATCTAAAATACTTGTAGTTTGTACAGAGGGATAATAAACACAACTGTTGCAGTGAATTTATGCTATTTCCTAGAGATATTGGTTTTACTCGTTCCTGAAGGAGGCTGCCTATCTGAAAGGATTATTGGTTGCTTTGAATAAATAGGTTGTCATTTCATATCTAACAAACTTTTTTTTTCCTCATTCTTTACGCGATTGTTAAATATAGAATAATACCAATTGTATTCATGGAAAGATGACAATTAGTCTGAAATTAGGAGTGCATTGCAGATGTGAATATTTCCAACCTAGTGTTTCTGCCAAGGACTTTTTTTTTTCAATTTTCCTCATTTAGAATATCAATCAACGCTTGAAGTAGTCTGTCATCCCTGTGTTTATATGATTTTGAATTGTAAAAAAGGTCAACATAGTCACTATATAGAGACTCCTCTGAGTCTCTCAGCTGGGGACCTTGGTTTAGTTTCTCGAGAGCTTGATAGAAATGTTCATATGGAATATCTGTGTTTTCATTTAGCATCTTGTTTGGTGAATGACTCCCAACCAGCTGACTATGGAATGCATTTTGTAGTAGACGGAGCATTGCATCAGAAGGAACCACATCTTGGTTTTGCTGTTTGCTTCCTCTCACTTTGTATTTGTCACTCAGGTTTTCTTGGGTGGTGTGGTCCTGAAAGATAGATATGAGGGTACCAAACATCAGGAGCTATTGATTATTGACAAAAGTAGATCATAATTTTTCTGCAAATGCTGTTTGAGCTGGATGTCCTGAGAACAAAATTACAGAATTCTATTTCTGTGGTGCTAGACATGTGTAGCTAGTTATTCGTGTTTGAGACTCAGCTCACTTAAGATGCTCTAGAGACCTGTGGAGAAATTTTGTAATGGCTTGGGGAATTAGCATACTTAGGAAGTTTATGTATTAATTCTACATGAATTAGAACATAAGGAGTTATTTTGAACCATATGCATTACTAACTAGTGACCAGACGAACAGCTAATAGGCAGGGGACTAAGGCAGCGGTGAAATCTACTTACCTTCCCTACCAGTTTGGAAGCGCGCGCTTTTTCACCCTCTGCACAGGCGCAGAACGCTTTGCGCATGTGCAGAGGGTTAAAAACAGGAAAATGGCGATGTCTGGGTGGGTGGGCGGAGCCTCATGCTGCCGCCGCTACCGGTTCTCTGAACCACTGGTGGCCGCCGCTACTGGTACGCCCAGACCGGGCTGAACCAGTAGCATTTCACCCTGGACTAAGGTAATAACAAATTTTCCAGTGTTGCTTCTCCAATTTTTTTCCAACTAGTGCTTATGCACAGTATATTGGCATCACACAAGGAATTTCTTGAACTATGACACCTAGCTATTGTTTTTATGCTAGTCTTTCATGAATTTGTCTTTAAAATCCATCTAATCAAGTAGTCATAATCACATCTAATGTTGGGAAATACCAAACTCCCAGGAGGGAAAAGCAATATTGATTTAGAATAGAATAGAATAGAATAGAATAGAATAGAATAGAATAGAATAGAATAGAATAGAATAGAATAGAATAATAGAATAGAATAACAGAGTTGGAAGGGACCTTGGAGGTCTTCTAGTCCAACCCCCTGCTTAGGCAGTAAACCCTACACCACTTCAGACAAATGGTTATTTAGATGGATTTTAAAGACAAATTCATGAAAGACTAGTCTATATTAATTTAGAAGAAAATTATTCTCATTTATTTCACATCTTATAAAGAAATTATAGATAGGAAAAGGCTAGATGGGTACCTCCACAGAGTCTATCATCTTTTCCACCCCTCTCCTGTCATTTTGGACAGTGTTGTATGATGTATAGATGCGAGGTTGCTTCATATGTTCAGGTCGCGTAGAAGTGCCATGCAGAATCAATTTCCAGTTCACAATCCTGCCTTCATTTTGTATTCTTTTAGACTGAGGAAAAGTGTAATTGTCAATCTTTTTGTAGTCCATAAGTTTAAGAGATAAAAATACAAGAGTATTACAAATGCTTATTTAATTTTAAACTATTTCAATTGGATGATGTCTGTATACTCCTATTGGCTACTTCTTTACATTCATCTCTCCAAAATTAATAGAATATGTAAATGTTTCTTAAAATAGCTACATATATAGTTACTTCTACTGAATGTACAGAGATCAAGCATAAATATTTTATTTAAAAGAGTAACAACCATTTGTAATAAAGGATGAGTGGAAAACTTATTCTTTTTGTACTATCCCATTCACTTTCTGAATATATATGTAAATCAGAACACATTAATGTCTCCAAACATACTATATTAACAAATGTACAATATAGCTTACAGCTCAAAAATTCATATATTTAAAAAACACCTATATATTCTGGGGTAAAGTATCTACAAAATGGATTATTTTCAGATAACATATTAAAAATTGGATATAATGTACATTTTGAGAACCATACAAATATTTATGCATAGATGAGCTGACCATAGGTTAGGTTTTTTTAAAAATATTGAGCAAAATGAAATGAATATTCATTTCCATCTAAATTGAGTTATAGGTGATGAGCCATTGAGTAACCATTCCTAAAGTATTGTAATTGTTATGCAACTCTCTATCTGAAGTTCACAATTTGCCCACTTGGCATTTCAGGAGACAAATGTGATTTTTAAAAAAAAATCATAGCCATTATATTTCTTAAATAGTCCCCAAAAGTACCAGTTCACCTAAAAACTGTTCTAAAAATTTAAGGATAAATTCTATTCATTATAAGCAGTGAGTCTTAATAAAAAATCCCATTGGTAGCAGTGATTAGTTAAGGCTCATTGGAGCAGGAATTGCTTTTTAGAGCAGCAAGATGCCATGCATTCAAAAATGTTGCTTTCTCTATTTGCCAGTTTGCATTGAAATGCTATCCCTTTTTTGCTTTTTAAGTCATCAGGTATTCTGTTTTTAAATGTGAATAAATAAATTTTCCCTAATGATAATTTATTCCATTATTCTATATAATCACTAATACAAATACTCCAGGGGTGAAATGCTCCCAGTTCAGGTGTGCCTGCAGGTCGCCGGACAGCCATACAGCGGTTCTCAACCTGTGGGTCGCGACCCGTTTGGGGGTCGAATGACGATTTCACAGGGGTCACCCCGCGCGCTAGCCCGCCATCTTGGTGCCACCATCACTGCATGGGTGAAATGCTCCCGGTTCGGCCATGCCTGCGGGTCGTCGGACAGCCTGTAGCGACGGAAGCGGGAGACTTCGCCCACCCGCCCGGATGCCGCCATTTGGGTTCTTTTACCCTCTGCGCATGCGCAGTACGCTTTGTGCATGCGCAGAGGGTAAAAGAACCCAAATGGCGGCGTCCAGCCGGGTGGGCGAAGTCTTCCGCTTCCGTCGCTACCGGCTGTCCGGTGACCCACAGGCATGCCCGAACCAGGAGCATTTCACCCCTGAAATACTCCCACCCACCAGTGATCAACTAATTAGATTTTTTCATTGTTGAGTTTTTATTATCAATACATTCATTAGGACCCTTTTAAAATAATCAGTTCAAACATTTTAAATCAAATTAGAGTTAAACACATGTTCAATAAAAGAACAAAGCTAACATCATGAGGAAAACATTTTGACTCTGTGTTTAATTTCTCAATAAAATATTTAAACTTATCTAAAATCATTAGTCACAAGAAATATATTTGCTAGTTGACAAAAACTGATCTATTCAGTATAAATTACCATTCAAAGAAACTCACTTTTTTGCCCCTAATATAAATACCAGATAATTGCTGCAAAATATAGTTACAGTTTGCCTTATTCTAAGAATACTAATCCACAACTGCAGTTCTGCCCTCTTGAAGATCTCAGGCAGTATTAAAATATTTAGTTGGAATTTTTCAAAGCTATGTCTCTAGTCCCTTCTGAGGTATCAAGGAAAAGGTAAAAAAAGACTTCTGTTTAATCAGAAGAGGGAGCTGTCACATAATTTCAGTGTCTAGCTTTAGTTGTGAAAGTTGTATTTATTCATTGTTAATCTTATTTTATGCCTATTTCATCCACAGCTCTATATGTTGTTGTTTTTCTTTTTGTGGGAAACTAGTCTTATAATTTAATGCCAAGGGAGTAGGGGAAATAGTCAGTAGAAACTTTTCACCTTGAAATTAAAGGCCATATTTCAGAATAAAAGGAAGGAAGGAAGGAAGGAAGGAAGGTATAAGAACATTAAAATATTTTTTTAAAAAAATAAAGAAGAGACAAAAAAAGGAAAACAAAAAAAAAAGAAAGGAAGGAAGGAAGGAAGGAAGGAAGGAAGGAAGGAAGGAAGGAAGGAAGGGTTTTCCAACAGAAGCACCAATATTATTTGAGAAGAAAATACAAAAGTAGGAACATGATACATTTAACCTTCAGTAGTTGAACACAGATGCACCTATCCACTGAAGCTGCAGAAAAATTAGTTTTCATTAACCTATTTCCTAACTATATTTAGTTGAGCAAATCATATTAGTATTGTTTTGCTATATCTTACTTTAAGTTTGCATCCATACATACAATTTTTCACACTCACCGTATCAATTATTTTTAAAATCCATGTTCCTGTTGGATCCTCACCCCAGGTGTGAACTGACATAAAATCCCAGTCTTTAAAACCATAGGGTGATTTATCTCTTTGCCGCTCAGCCAGTAAGACTGTTTTTGTCCCTGTATCAGAGAAAAAAGTGACATTCCAGTATGGGATAATATAAAATTCAACTTCAGGCAAAAGACACACAACCAGAGTTTCATCTTCTGTATCCTCAGAATCATCTTTGTGTCCTCACTGCTGCCATCTTGACAATGCTGAGCACTCACCATGAACCAGACAGGAATCTCTCTAGCTGACCAATAATACAGTGCTGTCTAACAACAGCCACCTCTCTGTTCAGTTTAGGAAGCCTGAGAAAAAGGTGGCAAGGTATTGATTCTTGAGCTTGAGATGAGCCAGAAGTCAATCAGCTCAGCTGCAGAAAAAGTACTAAAAACATAAGCACACAGCAGCATGGGGTTGAACCCAGATCAATGTGAAACAGGGGCTGAAAAGGGCCATAGATAAATCCCAGATAGACAATCTTGTGTACTTAGCAATAAGGAAATTTATATCCCTTTATATTAAAGAAATTATGGGATCAGTTTCAAATTAATAGGAATATCAAAACTTGAGTAGTGAGCCTATGTGTATAGGATTTTATGCATGTAGGTTTCCATGGAAGTAGTATTATAAAATATATATTATATCTCTGGAAGTCTATGAACATAGAGGATTAAGACAAGGCTTCTTCTTCAGATATCTATGCTTAATACATAGAATTTGAAAGGGCAGAGAAGTTGGCTTGCTACCATACTGTATCTCATTGCTTCTTTCAACATATGGATTGAGGTTCATAAAATATAAAATGAGCTAGTATTTGTAGGTGTGGGATATGACATATCAAGCTGACAAAATGTTCACTGTATGCCCAGACAGAGGGGGGGAAAAGAAGAGATTGCCAGGATCACAATATATGTGAATGTTGGATCTTAACATTTGAATCAACTTTTAAGAAGTTATTCAGAATATGTGTCTGGGAAATAAATAGTGCCATAGGGTAAAATACTTGTTTCATATTTAGAAAAGATGAATGTAAGGGAACATACTAAACTGCCACAATTTTCAGGCAGGAGATACTGCCACCTTTCTCTTACTTGGAACGCACCACTAACAGAAACTTCTTTCTGCATGCAAAATATTCATTCCTCTCTAATCATCAGCCTTCCTAATTTTGCTTCCTCAACTTATCTGCAATTAGCAATCTGTTTTCTTCAAAGCACTTCTTTCAGAACTATAAGAACAAGTGGAAGATGTCGACCTAAATGAATACAGAAGGAAGATGGTTTCACCAAAAATTCATCCTCTTTTTCTTCTGACACAAATACAATTGAAACCCAAATAGAATGTCAGAAAGCTGTGAAGTTTGAGCAGAGGAGGAAAATTGCTCTTTTGACCTTGCACCATTCTAACTTTAACACAGAACAAAGCAAAAATGCCATAATATATGGCTTGCAAAGTATGAAATTAAGAATGCTGTCTTATTCTAATAAGCTAAACAACAATGGCTGGATATGTAAGTCTGCGTTCAGTGTGCCTTCCATAAGAGAGATGCATAGTTTTGTTAGAACTACTTTACACTATACAGTATTGGCATTGGTATTTTAGGAGTGTACTCCTAAATCAAACTGCATGGAGACCAATTTAATAGGATCAATAAAAATAAGTCAAATTATGGAATTTGCTGTCACCCAATAAAATAAGACCATCTGATTAGGCTTATAAAAAGATGAAGCAAATCCCAGGGAAGAAGGAAGAAAGATGCATGATTTGGCTAGATAATGCAAATGAAGTGCATGGTTTAGATAGCATCAGTTGCTATTTGACTGACTCATGCTATCCAAAATGTTCTCATGAATATATATA
>QLTV01012184.1:2329271-2340112 GCA_003457575.1 Thermophis baileyi | reverse complement strand
TGTGTGTGTGTGTGTGTGTGTGTGTGTGTGTGTGTGTGTGTGTTTCTCTGTTAAATCACCTGGTATACCCAAATATGGGAGGGAGCATACTGCTTCCTTTTTGCCTTTCGGCCCCTCCAGGGGCCATCCAGGCAGTTGCTTACAACGACAGTCCGTTTCTATATGTTACATATTTTTACTGATAAATAAGTCTCCCTTTATTTATTTATCAGTAAAATATTGTCTCACACACACACACACGTGTGTGTGTGTGTGTGTGTGTGTGTGTGTGTGTGTGTGTAAAAAAGAGAAAACCACTTAAAATTCTAGTTAAATTTATCCTCATTAATATGGAAAAGCACACTGCTCTTTACAAGTCAGAAGTTGTGAAGTAAGGCTGCAATCTTGAATTCCATGGGATTTGGGTGGGGACCTTTCCCTCTGAGGTTGGTAAGGGGTCCCTTCAGAGGAGGAGATGGAAGCGCCTCCATCCGAGGACCAAAAACTCAGACTAGCTATTTAGCTCTCATCAGCTAGCCACACCCTTATACCCTTATGGGATGGGCCATTTGCCTTGTTAGGCAAGTGTTTAAACCTCTGATCCACAGGATTCTTCTCCCTATCTGTTTGTTCCAGGGACAAGGATATATATATGTTTTTTCCTCTGTTAAATCACTTGGTATACCCAAATATGGGAGGGAGCATACCGCTTCCTTTTTGCCTTTCGGCCCCTCCAGGGGCCATCCAGGCAGTTACTTACAAACGACAGTCCGTTTCTATATGTTACATATTTTTACATAAATAAAGGGAGACTAGTATAGATCTATTTCAAGCTATTTCAAGCTTGAAATAGATCTATACTAGTCTCCCTTTATTTATGTAAAAATATGTAACATATAGAAATGGACTGTCGTTTCTAAGTAACTGCCTGGATGGCCCCTGGAGGGGCCAAAAGGCAAAAAGGAAGCAGTATGCTCCCTCCCATATTTGGGTATACCAGGTGATTTAACAGAGAAAAAAACATATCTATCTATCTATCTATCTATCTATCTATCTATCTATCTATCTATCTATCTATCTATCTATCTATCTATCTATCTATCTATCTATCTATCTATCTATTAAATTTCAGGATATTTTTTTCTTTATTCCCATTCTAATTTATTGGCAAGTATTCCATTTTTCAATGTATTCTTTTAAAAAAATTATGCCACAATTACTAGCTAGTACAGAAAGAGACAATCTTATGATCTTACCTGATGGGGAAGTCAGGGTCACATGAAGGTCACCCCTGCGGGAATATTCAATTGTTGCTTCAAACTGTACATGTTCCAAGGATTTAATGGCATTTTCTTGGCCTTCACAAGCTGTGGTAGGAATTTCAATGGTAACTTCACCACTAGATTTTAATAACCTGGCAACACGATTAGAAACTTAATTTACTTCATGAAGTTCTGATGCAGTTTTAAAAATCTGCAAAGATTATTTATTTACTTATTTCTCATATATAAGAACTGTCCATCTTCCTCACAGAGGGACTCTGGGCGGTGCACAATGCCACATTAAAAGCATTAAAAAACAGTAAAGTTTTGGTTTTGTACAAAGTTTTGCTTTATAAAATTTTTTTTACGAAGTTGTTTTTATTAAGACAGATGTCCTTCAAAGCAATTTTAAATTCCCATATAGCTCTGGAGTGCTATTCAGGTTTATTGAGGAAAAATACCAAGATAATTTACTGTTGAAGGGAAACACTGCTCAAAACAAATATAGATGGTAGTGGGCCCCAGCTGAAGGCTAATTGGGCTGTCATATTTTACATGCTACCTGTTGTTTCGGTAGATTGAATCTGGTTCCTTTTGAATGCAAAATGTATAATCCCCATTCATTCCCTTTCCCACTCTTGCTTTTTTCCATGCAACTGTTGCTATTTCAGGATGGTTTAATAAAGGTCTATAAGGCTTTTTACTGCACAACTATATAGTAAAAGCACTGCCAGATGGAAGCAGTCGACTGGGGACAGTTGAAAAAAATGTTATATGGGAAGGCTACAGGTTTCCATATGTTTCTGGATCAGAGTTCATCTAAAAACTAAGCCAAAATACCAAAGTGTCAGCTCTTACCTCGGCTGAAAGTCACTGTCCTTAACTATGCATTCTTTCTTCTCTGGCACTCCTTTCCAGCTTTTGGGATCAGCCAAATCTACTAGTGCTTTAGCATTGAGTAATCCAAATCCAAATCGACTGTTCACCATCAGCCCAGCTCCATTCTTCTTCCATCCTGGATTGTTGGCCAGTGGATCGAATTCAGACGTCCAGACTACCAAATGTTGCACGTCCCTCCAGTTTAGATTAGGACTGTTACAAACAAAATTCTACTCAATTTTGATCTTAAGGGATTGGAGTCTTGGCCCATAATCCAGCATTTTAATAGGCACAGAATACTTTTCAAACACACCAGTGAGTCAGTTAGAGCATAAGTGCTCAGTTAAGAAGCCCCAGTAATCAGCATCTCTACTGAATTTCCAACAGTGTTTTGTTTTTAATGTCATGAAAGATTCATACTAAAATGCAGAAAACTACTTAGAGATAAAGGAACTCTGTTCTTTGCTGGGAAAATAGATCAGCTAATCGGGTTACCTTATTATACAATATTTATTATTCTATTCTATTTGAGTGGACCTTGGTGATCTCTGAGCTTGGTTGTTTTCTTGCAGACATTTCAGTACCCAAAGTAGATAACATCATCAGTGCTAGTAACATCATCACTAGCACTGCTGATGTTACCAATTTGGGTAATGAAATATCAGCAAGAAAACAAACAAGCTCAGAGAATAGTAAGGACACCTAATTTCAACCTGAGTTACAAATATTCTCATTTATTGGTTCTATTCTATTTATCATTGTGTTATATTTGTTCTCTACTATCTACTTTTTAGTGGTTTTTCTGATTCTTGTCTTCAAGCCCTCTTTGAAGGGAATTTTTGAAAAGTTTCAAAGAATGAAACTGCAATAGTTCCATAAGGACATTACGAAAAATCACAATAATCACAATATAGGATTAGACTAATCATTCTCTTTAGAATCAATATCAATTTTATCTGTGGTCCTTCTGGTCTACATATCCAAGAAGAAAATTTTACTTCAAATTTCAAGGTCTGTTTGAATCAGAGGTGGGTTCCTCCCAGTTTGGACCAGTTCACCCAAACTGGTAGCGACCCGCTGGTGACGTCACGATAATGTCACGGATCCGGTTCGGTCAGTGCCGGTCCGTGGATGCCGCCATCTTTTTTGGGAATTTTTTTTGGGGAATTTTTTTTTGGAATTTTTTTTGGAATTTTTTCCGGGTTTTTTTTTCTCCTGTGCATGCACAGAAGCCGAGTTTCCGGCACTGTGCATGCATCGCCATCTTGTTTTGGGGGTTTTTTTGGGGGGGGGTTTAAAAATGTTTTTGCACTGCACATGCACGAGGCGCGGCCACGCGGCGTGGGAGGAAGCGAACCGGCAGCGAGGTAAGTTAGAACCCACCCCTGGTTTGAATATATTTTGTTATTCTGCTGCAGATGTTTATGCTGGCAATATGGAACAGGTCAGTTGCTTGAAATGTGAATTAGATCAAAGTTTCAAGCATTCCTAAGTAGGGAGAAGTTTAAGAAGACTTACTTTGCTTCTAGGGCTAGAGCAAAAATCCCTGCGGCTAAAGGAGCAGATGCAGAGGTCCCCGTGTGAGTGGCTGTGCATTCATTGTGTAGATCCGCACTTATCTGAAGGAAATAAACATCATATAAATTAATTAATTGTGGCCATGCACAAAAGCATACTTCTCCATGATTGCCTTGGAACATGTTGTTCTCTTCCAGATGTCTATTTTGCCTACAATTTTTTAATTGAAATAGCTCATTTTGAATGAACATAATGCTATATGAAAGGCACTCATGTTATTGTGAAATCCTAGTAAGATAAAAATACGTGTTTCAAAATTACTGTTGAATCATACAATGGATCACTATAAAATGATTGACAGATTAAAAATCACACAGGAGTTAATAGCAGATACTTTTCTTTCCCTTCTTCTCAGTCTAACAATGCACAGCACTTGTAATTTGGAAAATGAAACAGATGGTTTATTAGAAAATGAAGTGCTCTGCTTGGAAAAAGTGCCTCACAATACTGCCTGCAAAACTCCAATATGGGGAAGTACAGTATTGAAATTGTACATGTGAATGTACAGTACTAGGATCTATAGACCTTAGATGAAACATTTTGGAATTTTTTATCAATCGTACTGGTTTATTTTTATCCTCTTTCTCAATAAAACACTAGAATTTATTGGAAAGAGATTATATCCACTTTCATCCCACAGAGTTGGTCTCCTCCAGGTCCCGTCAGCTAAGCAGTGTCGGCTGGCGGGCCTGCGGGAAAGGGCCTTCTCTGTGGCTGCCCCGGCTCTCTGGAACCAGCTACCCCCTGAGATCCGGACTGCCCCCACCCTATTGGCCTTCCGGAAAGCATTGAAGACCTGGCTTTTCCGGCAAGCTTGGGGCCGTTGATCTCGCAATTTGAGAGGTCCGGCCTTGAGTGATATGTATGTATGTGACTGTTAACTGGTTTTCTTATATTTTATGATGTTTTTAAATGTATTTTCTATACCCTGTTGTAAGCTGCCCAGAGTCCTTCGGGAGTTGGGCGGCATAGAAATACAATTAATTAAATTAAATTAATTAAATTCATTTTCCACATATCTTGATTCAGTGACAACCCAAGAGATCAGATGGAAGGGAGACAACCAAGAGATCAATAGTATGGTTACTTCCCATATTATTATCTCCCCTGCCCTTTCATGAATCCAGGCAATTGTTTTGCATTTCCCAAAGGTACCTGGCCCTCCCAAACTTCCTAATTTTCATTCTTGGCACTGAAAGCAAATTCAGCTCAAGTTTTGTTTTCTCCAGAGAGAGACAGTCCTTTGCATATTAGCTTTGCCTTTATATGGAAGTTGCCTTATTTTTGCAGGCAAGAAATATGGAGTCCCATTTGAACAAAAGGTGATTTTGTGTTATTTCAGCAATATGTTTATGGTGTGCTTTTGATGGCTTTTTCTTGCAAATCTTTACAAACTGAATTTATCTTTTAAAATTCCTGCAGCTCTCCTCCCAAAATACCTCCCAATGTCACCAGTCATCAGCCACATTTTTTTCCAGGAGCTTACTTAAAAAAATGAAGTTTAATCCTGAATAAAAATGCCCACGATATCTGAATTATGATTGCTACAGCATTAAGACTAGTTTCCATGATTTTACCATCCCTGCTCTACAAATTGCTTTGTGGCTGCTGCCCCTCCCCCAATGTTGGTTAAATCTGGTAAAAACAACCTACAATTTTCTGGTCAGAATAGTCCCCACTGCTGTATGCTGTGGCCAGTGTTGAGGAACACTTCTCTGCATACCAAGGAGAATGGCCTTGCTGTGAAGCACTGCTGATGGAAATTGTGTAGATGCTGTCTGTGTAACCATCACAGTCACAGTTATCTCCTTGGCGGCCACCGTTCCCTGAAGCCCAGACAAAAAGGGAACCTTTCCCTTTTCTTCCCTAAAGGAAATGAAAGAAAAGAGGTGATTATTGTGAGTAAAGACCAGGGGTGGGTTCTAACTTACCTCGCCGCCGGTTTGCTTCCTCCCGCGCCACGTGGGCATGCGTGCGCACATGCGCAGTGCTAAAAACCCAGCTTCTGCGCATGCGCAGAAGCAAAAAAATGCTTCTGCGTGTGTGCAAAAGCCAAAAACAAAATGGCGCCGCCTATGGCGCTGCCGAGAGACCCGGTTCATGGGCGTGGCCAGCTGGCCATCGTTCCCAGTTTGGCGAGTGGGAGGAAATTCCCACTACCGGTTCTATAGATCCAGTCCGAACCGGGAGCAACCCACCTCTGGTAAAAATGTGTGCACTTTCCCCCAGATGTAATTTTCATGCTCATTTTATTAATAAGCCTTAACATGAGAATCAGACTAAGGATGCTTCCTTATTTTGTTGGAACAAAAATGTAGTTAACATGTTATTTTGACGGATCCATATATTTAATTGGTTTAAAGGTAAGCAGTAGATCTACATATCATAGAATGTTTTTGAATGATCTGAAGGGAATGGTCAGCCATAAAACAAAGTAAGCAAGGACATTTTCCCTGCACGAATAAAAGCTTAATTTATCTAAAGAGATCCTAAGATAAGATCTAATAATAAAAATAAGATAATGGACTGGAATGTTTCAAGGGCTAACATCTCAGTCAGAAAGCTGAGGGTACAAAGGGAATGAGGACACAATAAGGAGCTCACACAGAGTATGGCATGAAAACTATCATCAGCAGACAGAAAACAACAAAATGAGCCTTTCTCAGGTCTTTGGCTGTCCTCATGGTTCAGAGTTGTTGCTGGATAGACAATACATTTTAATAGGCAAAGCAGGAGCATTATAATCTAATGGTGCAAAAGTCCACAAGAGCTGGGTAGAATTTCTCACTTCAGTGAAATGTTAGCCAGTCTCTAAGCTGGTAAAGATAAAAATAGACATTGCACACTCTAAAATGTAGAAGGAACTATTTTCAGGAACTTGTTGTGGGGTTCAGGCTAATTCATACCCCCAGAAAATTAAGGATGGTCTACTTCAGATGTCCAAATACTTTTTTCTAAGTGAAGATTCAGGGTTCACTGCTTGGGGTAAAACTCACTGCACTGGTAAAAGTTTGTTTTTGTTTGAGATTCCCCCTTTCTAATACTTGGCACGCAAATATTATTATGAGGAGAATAATTCATGATCCATGAAGTCATACATTGTTTGCAATAAGCCAATCATTTTTCACTCTTTAAAATGCAATACTTTAGAAGTTAAAGTGCTGTTATTTTCCTAGCAATGATGTGCTGATATCTAGACAATCTTTGAAATATAACTATATTCCCTAAGGAATTGGAGGAATTACGGAACTAATAAACAATAGCTGCACATTTGCTGCATTACAAATTAATATTCTGGGAAATACTAATATATATTTCATATGGTGCATCTATTCCATCACAATACAATCATTTAATAAAGCACTGAATAATTAAATGGAGTGTTCACTATTTGTTGATAATTTCTTTTAAAAGGATTATTCCTAGACTTAATGTATAGACCTCAGATATTCACAACTCTGCCCAAATCCAGCTCAAGCTTTGACTACAGTACTTATTTAATTCATGGCCATTTGCTGCATTGAATATAAAATATATTAACCAATGATCTGCCAACCAAAAAAATGAAAAGAAAAGTAAGCAGTATTGCTCAGAGAGAAGAGAAATGATTCTAGCACATCTTTGTATTGCAACAGAAATGGTGATAATGAATTATACATGTCAGGGTCGCCAATACCCAGTCCATAGCCCACTACCAGGCTGTGGCCTATTCACAACTGGGCCACATGAGCTGCCGGCCGGTGCACACATGCGCATGTGCAGCTTGACTTGTGAGAACAGCAGGCCAACAGGCATACACACGCATGCACAGTACAACTAGCACAAGTTCTCCCCCCCCCAACCTGGGCTGCCAAACTGCAAAGGTTGGGGACTGATTATCTATGTGACTAGCAAGAGACAATGCATGTGCACTAGCATTTTAAAGCTTCAATGTATGTCCATTTCATAGAACGAAGTAGTAAAGCCTTTAACTCTGTATTTTCCTGTTGTTTCATAATTCTTGGTTCTCCAGTAATTAACAGTAATTAACGTGTAGTACTTAATGGAACTCATCTACATGGAGGGAAATACAAAGTGCGGTATCCCAAGGCTCTGTCTTAGGCCCAGTACTCTTCAATATCTTCATCAATGATTTAGATGAGGGGATAGAAGGGGAACTCATCAAATTTGCAGATGACACCTAGCTGGCAGGAATAGCCAACACTCCAGAAGATAGGCTCAAAATACAGAAGGATCTTGACAGACTTGAACACTGGGCGCTATCTAACAAAATGAAATTCAATGGTGAAAAAAGTAAGTGGTACCTGGCTCAATAGTATTAACTGCGAGAGGAATCTTGGCGTCCTAGTGGACAATCCACTTAAATATGAGCCAGAAGTGTGCTACAGCTGCTAAAAAAGCCAATGCAGTCCTAGGCTACATTAACAGAGGGATAGAATAAAGATCATGTAAAGTGTTAGCACCACTTTATAATGCCTTGGTAAGACCACACTTAGAATATTGCATCCAGTTTTGGTCGCCACAGTGTAAAAGACACTCTAGAAAAATGATTAGGGAACTGAAGGCTAAAACATTTGAAGAGCACAAAGATGATTAGGGGACTGAAGGCTAAAACATGAAGAACAATTACAGTAATGGATATGTCTAGTCTAGTGAAAAGAAGGACTAAAAGTGATATGATAGTAATGTTCCAATATCTAAGGGGCTGCCCCAAAGAAGAGGGGTCAACCTATTCTCCAAAGCACCTGAAGGCAGGACAAGAAGCAATAGATGGAAACTAATGAAGGAGAGAACCAACCTAGAACTAAGGAAAAATTTCCTGACGTTTAGAATCAGTAGAACAACTTGCCTTCAGAAATTGTGGGTGCTGCAACACTGAAGGTTTTTAAGAAGAGATTGGACAACCATTTGTCTAAAATGATATAAACTTTCCTGCATGAGCAGAGGATTGGACTAGAAGACCTACAAGGTCCCTTCCAACTCTGTTATTCTGTTAACATCAAAAATTAATTGTTCCTGCTCATCACTAGCTGCCTTTCTGAATGATGAGCTATAAACAAAATCACATATACATACACCACACAAGAATATGCAAAAAGAAAAGGCCATTTAAAAATAAAAAATACTGTGAAGCTGGAGCTAGGAGACTATTAACATTTTAGTAAGAAATTTCTACTTAAAAAAAAAGATTAATGAAAGTATATTCACTTTAAGAGTGTCTCATTTATTAAAATGCTTGGGTGAATTTTTAAAGAGATAGTTCATAGACTATAACAAGTATAGCAGTGGTAATAAAAGAACCCTTTTCTTGAATTGTTCATGTAGAAAATGTTAATAACCCTCATTAGGAAAATATGACTCCTTATTTGCCTTACTTTGGACAATGTATAATCTCTGTCAAATTTAGCTATGCTGGGAGGAAAGCAAGGATGAAGAATTGTGCTCTGAATAGCCTGTGTATCATCTACACTGACCTTCAGACTTTCTCTCAAACCCCTCTCTTGACTTCATAGGGAAAATTCAAAATCCAGAAATGAATCAGCTGTGTCTGCAGTGATGGAGCAAGAGGCTCAAAATGATGAAGAACCCATTGTGTTGTCACAGTGCAAGACCTTCCATTTCATATGCGTGTCATGATGTTACCAGGGAGTATAAAAAGGGTAGAGTTTATGGCATGCTGGTGCGTCATTTTGATGTCCCATGGTATTCCTCATGTGTATAAAGGATTTTTTTTTAAAAAAAAAAGCTTCTGTGTACTGAATGCATCTTCAAAAATTACGGATGAACAGGCTGAGAAAAAGAGAAAGTAGGACAATGATTTTGTCCAAAGACTAAAAAGGAAATAAAAATGAGAGGAGGGGAAACCAGTGAAGGAGAGAAAGAAGAGAATGGCAGCAAAAGAGAAATAAGAGGCAATAGAAAGGAAAAAGGGTGATGCAAGAAGATAGGCTAAGTTTGCATAACTTGTTAAACCCTAAGTCCAAGAAAAATATACAATCGCTGGGTTTTAATATGCTAAAAGTAAAGGCAAAGGTTTCCCCTGTCCAGTTGTGTCCAACTTTAGATGGTGTGTTCATCTCCATTTCTTAGCCAAGGTAGCCAGCATTGTCCAAAGCAGGGATGGTTTTAAGTTACCTTTCCTACCGGTTCACAAATGTGAGCGCATGCGCTTTACTCACATGCGAGCCTTGTGCACATGCGCCCAGCCTCAAAAACGTGCACAAATAGGATAGCATAGAGCCGGGGCGGGTGGGCGGGCCCACCCGCGATTTCCACTATCGGTTCGGGCGAACCGGTCCGAACCGGCTGAATACCACCTCTGATCCCATCCCTCATCTGTCTATTTCTATTATATTCTGTACATTTAAAGACGTTAAAGGTATCCCTAAAGTTCCCCTTTGCATTCCTTCACCCCAATTGTTTCTGCTTAATTAGAAAATCCTACATTTCATTGCTCTTGAAGACGATTCCAACTCATGATTTCCACTACCGGTTCGGGCAAACCAGACTGAACCGGCTGAATACTACCTCTGGTCCAAAGACTTTTTAATGATTATGTAGCCAGCATCACTATATGCTGAGGCACATGGAATGCTTTTACCTTCCCACCAAAGTGGTATCTATTTATCTACTTGCATTTGCATGTTTTCAAACAGCTAAATGGGCAGGAGCTGGGGCAAGTAATGGGAGCTCACCCCATAGTGCAGTACTTGGGTCTTGAATCTGGACTGTCAGCTTTCCGGCTGACAAGCTCAGCATCTTTAACCACTAAGCCACCGCTCCCTCATTTTAATGCTACCGTATGCTTAAACAAAATAAAAACATAGGGTTAATTTGATGGCCATGATAATTTGGTTCATGCAGCTTGCTAAACTACCGTATTTTTCGGAGTATAAGACACACTTCCCTCCCCTAAAAAAGGGTGAAAATTTGGGTGCATCTTATACACAGAATGTAGCCTCATCCACGCACCCTCACCCTTTGGCCTCTGCCTCCCAGCAATTTGCCTCCTTGCAGCAAACAGTGCACAGCCTGATTAGCACAAGTAAGTGATTGTCGGCCTCCTGACCATCAGCTGTTTCAGGCTGCAGGCAGGCGGCAATAGGCTATGGCAATCTCTGCAGCTTAAAACTATTTGTTGCT
>QLTV01012184.1:2318003-2328839 GCA_003457575.1 Thermophis baileyi | reverse complement strand
CTTTCTCCCTCCTCCCCCCCCCAACTAGACAAAAGGACAGTCCCCCCCCCCCCCGCATGCCATCACTCTGCTAAACAACCGATTCCCACAACACTGTCAAATTATTTACTAAGACTGTATTACTAGTCTTCTTCTCATCCTTCCTAGTACCTATCAGCAGTGATGAAATCCAATTTTTTTACTACCGGTTTTGTGGGCGTGGCTTGGTGGGCGTGGTGTGGCTTGGTGGGCGTGGCTTGGTGGGCGTGGCAGGGGAAGGATACTGCAAAATCTCCATTCCCACCCCACTCCAGGGGAAGGATACTGCAAAATCTCCATTCCCACCCCACTCCAGGGGAAGGATACTGCAAAATCCCCATTCCCTCCCCACTCCTGGGGGAAGGATATTGCAAAATCTCCATTCCCACCCCACTCTGGGGCCAGCCAGGTATTTGCCAGTTCTCCGAAGTACTCAAAATTTCCGCTACCGGTTCTCCGAACTACTCAAAATTTCCGCTACCGGTTCTCCAGAACATGTCAGAACCTGCTGGATTTCACCCCTGCTTCGGAGCGTCTTATACTCCGAAAAATACGGTAGTACCGTATTTTCTTTTCTCCTTCCAAAATAAAATTCCAAGTTAGTGATGCAATTGTTAGAATTCAGTTTTCCCCAATTTGGTTTTCTTCCATTGTGTTGTACCAACAACTCTCAAGGATGAGGAGGTTAGAAATAATATGTCCAAGTTGTGTAAGTTGTTTTTAATAATTAGATAATGATTAAAAACAGTTGTTTTTAATAATTAGGTAATTATTAAAAACAATTAACTGATTGTTTTATACCTTCACTTTCAGTGAAATTGTGAAATAGGAACTTGAGCTGTATTGTCAAGTATTGGCTGCATCTGTCAGCAAGTCCACTTCTTATCAGATTATCAGTGCCAAACATTGGTCTGTCTAAATGGTGAAAGGACAGTTAATGAAAGAATATCTTGAAAAATTGGGTAAGCCAAATTACAGAAAAAAAACAAGGCAGATCTCTCTATTGATACAAAGGCTTAGTAAGTGGGTTTAAATGTTATCTTAGTTTTTAGAATTAAAAAGCATAAAAAAATTGCTCATGAACTTCACCTACATCCTTAACTGGATCTAAACTACCAACAAGAAGGCTATTTTTCTCAAGTATTCACATCGTCTTAATTATAACTAATTGAGCTATGCACTCTGTATCTGTAAAATAATGTATCAAATTTTGATGCTATACTAGATAATAATGCAATATTCAGGAAGTAGGCAATTTCTATTAATATTTTATAGGAGCTCTTTGTATAAAATCTCATTAATATTCAAAGGAAAACAAGTAGAAAAAAGTCAGCAAAGAAAAAAGACAAACAAGGTGTGAAGAGAGTGATGATAGAAAACAACCCATTTTCTGGCACGTACTAACGGCTTTTTCGCTCTGTGTTAAGAAGTCTTACCTTTTTAATTCCATATTCAAAAGCCTTTTGGGCTAGTCTGCCAGGTCCCTCAACAGTTTTCCCATCATCATTTGGACCCCAACTGGCACTGTAAATATCCACATGATCAGGATTGAACCCAATTGAACTAGCTTCAATGGCATCTGTGACTATGCCATCCAGCATTCTGATCCCTTTTATGAGAGATAGAGAGAGAGAGAGAAAGAGATAATCCCAATCAGCCATTATTTTGTGTTCTCTTTGAATGGCCAGTACAAAACAGTGCTTGTGACCATGTCAAAATGGAAACATTTTGCCCACTTTTCTAAACTACAAGGACCTAAGAACAGAGAACTGGATTGGATATAGGTGATTCAATATGTACAGTGGATATAAAAAGCCTACACATCTCTTTTAAAATGCCAGGTTTTTGAGATGTAAAAAAATCAGACCAAGATAAATCATGTCAGATTTCCCCGCCACCTTGAATAAAACATACAAGCTGTACAATTCACTTGAAAAACAAACTCAAATCTTTTAGGGAAAAAATAACAATACAAACTAGAATAATGTGGCTGCATAACAGAGGTGGGTTCCTACCGGTTTGGACCGGTTCACCCGAACCGGTAGCAACCCGCTGGTGACATCACGGAGTCGGTTCGGTCGGTGCTGGTCCGTGGATGCCGCCATCTTTTTTTGGGATTTTTTAAATTTTTTTTTCTTCTGCGCTTGCGCAGAAGCCGAGTTGCTGGCACTCCGCATGCACCGCCATCTTGTTTTTGGCTTTTTTTTGGAATTTCTTTGGAATTTTCAGCACTGTGCATGCGCGTGTGTGTGAAGCGCGCGTGCGCCCACGAGGCGCAGCCATGTGGCGCAGGAGGAAGCGAACCAGCGGCGAGGTAAATTAGAACCCATCCCTGCTGCATAAGTACGCAAACCCTCTTATAAGTAGGGATGTGGCTGTGTTTAGAATTAATCACATTCAAACTGATGTTAACTAGTAATCAGTACACATCTGCTATCAATTAAAGTGACTCTGATCAAGCCCATATAAAGTTCAGCTGTTTTAGTAGTACAGTTTCAGACATTTACTCAGTAGCCTCTTACAACAAAAGCCATGGTCTGCAAAGAGCCTATAGAGCAGGGGTGTCAAACTCGCAGCCCATGGGCCAAATGCATCACTTGCTGGCCACGTCCATGCCCGGTTTAGTGAAGGGGGAAAAAAGTCATGATACATTATGATGACGTGACGACGTAAGTTTGACACCCCTGCTCTAGAGAATCAAAGGGATCTATTGTTAATATCAGTCAGGAGGAAAAAAAAATTCCAAGGCATTGAATATACCATGGAACACAGTAAAGACAATCATTGGAGAAAATATGGCACAACAGTGACACTACCAAGAACTGGATGTCCCTCCAAAGTTTATGAAAAAAACAACTTTGCAAAGATGCCTACAGCAACATTAAAGGAGCTGCAAGAATTTCTGGCAAGTACTGATTGTGTGCTACATATGAGAACAATTTTCTATGTTCATCAAATGTCTGGGTTGTGGGATACAGTGGCAAGATGAAAGGTTTTTCTTACAAAGAAAAACATCCAAGCCCAGCTACATTTGCAAAAACCTACATGAAATCTGACAAAAACATGTGGGAAAAATGTGTTACAGTCTGATGAGACCAGGGGTGGGTTCTGGATCCTTTTGCTGCCGGTTCACTCAGGGTCGCGCCGTGCGCGCACATGCGCGCAGCAATCAAAAATTAGCTTCTGTGCATGCGCAGAAGCAAAATCCAAGATGGCGGCGCCCACAGAGACACCGACGGAACCGGCTCCGTGACGTCATTGCCGAGCTACTAACAGTTCTAAAGAACTGGTTAGAACCGGTAGGAACCCACCTCTGGATGAGACCAAGGTTGAACATTTTGGCCATAATTCCAAAAAATGTTTGGTGCAAAAACAACACTGTGCATCATCAAAAGTACACCAAAGCACCAAGTGAAGTGAAGCATTATGCTTTGTGGTGCTTTTCTTCAGCTGGAACAGAGGCTTTAGTCAAGGTGAAGGGAATTATGAACAGTTCCAAATATCAGTCAATTTTGGCACAAAACCTTCAGACCTCTGTTAAAATGCTGAAGGTGAAGAGAAATGTCACATTTCAATGCAACAACAACTCAAAGCACCTCCAAATCAAAAGAATGGCTTCACCAGAAGAAGATTAAAGTTTTGGAAAGGCTCAGCGAGAGCCTGGACCTGAATCCAATTGAGAACCTGTGGGGTGACCTGAAGAGGGCTATGAACATGAGATGCCCTCTCAATCTGACAGATTTGGAGTGCTTTTGAAAGGAAGAATGGGCAAAGTTTCCAGAAGGCAAGATATGCCATGCTGATAGGCTCCTACCCCAAAATACTGAATGCTGTCATAAAATCAAAAGGTATTAGTTTAAGAGTGTGCATCTTTATGCAATCACGTTATTGTCAGTTTTTGTTTTTATTTTTCCCCTTAAAAGATTTCAGATTGTTCTTCAATTGAATTGTAAAGTTTATATGTTATATAAATTCTGAAGTGATTTATCTTGGTCTGATTTTTTTACATCTTAAAAACCTGGCATTTTAAAAGAGATGTATAGACTTTTTACATCCACTGTAGCAGATTCTTTTTGACTCTGGTTTGAGATCCAGTTGTTTCAAAAAAAGGTGAATTAGGAAAACAAAATCAGATTTGAAAATAAGCTATTTGATCACTTTATACCAGCAAAGAGACAGGAAGGATGGTAGCAGGCAGTAGAGGAAAAGTCAGTGTGGCACCCAGCATACTATTCTATAGTATCCTATGGTTGGTTTCCATTTTCTGGTCATTCTTACCAAGATTAGGTGCCTCCCCTCATCTCCACCCCACAATGCTAAACTGCATCCCTGCTTCTGTTAATCACCAAAAGGTCTGTGTACAACTTTAATATGAAATATATTAATATGAAAGACCTTATCTTTGCCAAAAGACTATTTAATGATGGAACTGTTTGAAAATTTGACTGATGAGAAAATGGTCTTTACTTTAGAGCAGTCCATCTTGGCAAAGTTAAGACATATGGATTTCAACTCCCAGCGTGGTAGCTGGGAAATTCTGCATATTGGTCCATACATAAGATTTTTAAGATTGAGAAACACTGCTTTAGAGGTTTTAATTTTTGTGACGAGGTATATACAGTATCATTTATTTATTTGAAAAGCAAAATAAAAACAGTACAATGAGGGGATTACATAGAGCTTTTAAACATCTACACTATCATAAATTAACTAATGGATACATACATACAAGCATACATAAATACTCTTGTTGAGCTGGTTATTTTGTTGACTTTCCTCTAATTTCTTAAGAAACCCTCTTCCTCTTCAAACTAATAGTATATTAGTAACTCACATTTAGAATTTAGAAAACTAGAAGCTTTTTTTTAATCAGAGTTAAAGGAAAACTAAATCTATGTCTTCAAAGTTTTTAGACTTGAATGTGATAGTAGCAGTTTGAATGCATAGTGGAGGCCATGACATGCTTACGTCAACATGCATTGACAAAAATAATAAATAACTGAATTTCAGCCCACATTTGTAGGCCACGTGAATAAGTATATAGTAGCAATCTAATCAGCCACTGATGCTCAGGGATTATGGTACTTAATGAAAGTATTATTTTCAGTGTTCTGTTGAAATTCATTAGTAACTGCAGCAATGAATAACCCTTTCAATCTTTTGTATGATCAGAATGCATAATAGAAACAGAAAGCGTACCATCATCTCTTCTGTCCATGCTATTCAATTTAATATTCCTTTGTTCAGTATCTCTCCACTAGCATTTCAAACACATCTCTGGGTACTCCAGCAAAGAAACAGACTGCTAAAATAGAATTACTGTTAATATTTCTTACCTCCAACTTTGGAATTGTATGCCACTCCAACTCCACATTTTAGATTGTTTGCTTGCATGGCAATCTCTCCTGCACACCGTGTTCCATGTCTGCAACAAAATCAGCTTTAGATGGGTCATCTTCAAATCTTATTATGTGATTATTATTCATTTGAGTATATGAAATTCAGATGGAGCCAAAAGGAACTAGATTACATAGCCCTGTTTGCACAACATGATCAACAAAGTCATAGGAGAAGATTAGAGGGTTACATGAATACCACAATGTAGTTTATCAAGTTAATACGCCCAACTCTACTTAATTAACCTTCCTGAGAAATATGTATCCTTATGGGTGGGAGCAGAGGTGGGTTCCTCCAGTTCGGACCGGTTCACCCGAACTGGTAGCGACCCGCTAGTGACGTCACGATGACGTCATGGATCTGGTTCGGTCGGTGCCAGTCTGTGGGCGCCACCATCTTTTTAATTTTTTTTTTAATTTTTTAATTTTTTTTCCTTCTGCGCATGCGCAGAAGCCGAGTTTCCGGCACTGCGCATGCGTCGCCATCTTGTTTTCAGCTTTTTTTTAAATTTTATTTTTATTTTTTTGCACTGCGCATGCACGCGCCCACGTTGCACGGCCACGCGGCACGGGAGGAAGCGAACTGGCAGCGAGGTAAGTTAGAACCCACCCCTGGGTGGGAGGGAATAATTTTATCACAAAATAGATCTGAGTTTGTTTGAGGCTAAACTAGGCACTGTTTCCCTCAACCAACCTTGTAATTCTTATTGAAGAATTAACCAGTTTTGAAACACAACATTCTGGAGTGATTCCAAAACAATGAGATTTCTCTAGGAAAACTTCCTCTGTTTCCTTTTTACTCATATGCTGTAACTGCATTGCTGGTGGTTAAAAAAAGGGGGCAAACAAGGTTGGTGAGATGAGGCTACCCTGATTCTGTCAGTTCTGTACCACCGTGAATTTTTCTTTGATTTTTTCCCCCTAAACATTATCACTGATACCAATGATATCCTTCTGGTCTCTGACTGAGAGGTTGCACTGACTGAAAAATCAGCATTTGTCAGAGTTCAGTTTGTTGCATTGACTGAAAAAATGGTCAATGTACAACGAACCCAGTCATCTTGGATCTACTCTCTACTGTTCTACTGTCACATAAAGTTGGCAAGTTGGGGATAAGCAAGTAAGCTACCCTAATTATGAAATAATCATGAGTGATTATAGAACACAGAACAACTTTAGTCAAGCTGATGTCATTCTGATGTGTTGGATCTATAAGAATTCTTCAGTGAGCATGCCTATTGTTTTCCCAACACATTTTGATTATTGAAATTAATTCCAAGAATAAATGCAATGTTCAACAGACCAAGGAAACTTTATAGTTTTAATGAATATCAGATATCAAGTTATCTATTAAGGTGGATGACTAGATTTAAGTTTGTCCTTTTTATTTTCAGAGACTAAACAGTACAATATTTTCTATTCCACCATCCAGAAACACTTCACCTTCATTGCATCAAATGATAGTCCGCTTGTGAAAAGCTGCCTTATTTAATAGCACAGCTTGGTATGCACTGAAGCTGTTGAATGCTGCCAGTTTGAATTCCATTTACATATATCAGAAATAGTTGTTATGCAGAGATGGCAGATTTGAGATAATTTAAATCAGTGGATAATGGTCAATTATTGCCAATAACTGCTCCAGCTGAGTGATACATTTTACCAAACCTGGAAATATTCATCTTCTGAAAACCTTTCACTGTCACAATATATATTTTTTTCTGTTACAATAGAATCCACATAAGGAATTCAGTATGTATTTGCCTTAAATAGATGTTGGTGAACCTTAATGCATCATAACAAAAATGGCAACCTATCCTAATTGTCTTTGGAAGTATTACATGTTTATGATCCCACACTTGAAGTGAACTGGGTGGCCTGATCCTCTGCTTCTCAAACCAACACAGACCATATTGATGCAGTCCTCCACTAAAAATTAAATCCTTATTCTATTCAGGTTGCTTACTCCCAGCTAAATGTGCATTTGTCTCACAAATTTTATTTCAGGAGTGTCCATGATGGTTGTGATCAAAAAAGACAGTAAGACAGCCTGATAACACAATTGAAGCCCATCCATTTTAACATATGCAATTAACTTAGGGAATTGTTGGGATTGTGTCATCAGTTGGAAATGGGAATAAGTAAGTGTGTGTGTGTGTGTGAGTGTCTCTGTGTGTGTGTGTGTGTGTCTGTGTGTCTGTGTGTGTGTGTGTGTGTGTGTATGTGTGTACACAGTTGGTTTATCATATTGTTTCATCTAAATCAGTGGTTCTCAACCTTTCTAATGGCACGACCCCCCCGGGGGCGTGGCACCAGGGGCAAAATGCTCCGGGTTCAGGCTTGCCTGCGAGTCGCCGGACAGCTGATAGCGTGGAAGCAGGAGACTTCACCCGGACGCCGCCATTTGCGTTCTTTTACCCTCTGCACATGCGCAAAGCATTATGCGCATGCGCAGAGGGTAGAAGAACCCAAATGGCGGCGTCCGGGCTACCAGCTGACGGCGACCCACAGGCACGGCCGAACCGGGACCTTTTCACCCCTGCAGTGACGGTGGCACCAAGATGGCGGGGTAACGTGCGCGGCGACCCCTGTGAAATGGTCGTTCGACCCCCAAAGGGGTCGCGACCCACAGGTTGAGAACCGCTGATCTAAATCATAACCAATCCAACATCTGAAAAAACCTGACTAGTTCAAATTAATCATAATGAAGTGCCATACACTTTAATAATAGAATCTCAAAATTTAGGCTTGTGTGTTGATTGCATAAATGACATTTGAAAATTAATTTGCCATTCTCTGAAAGTACCTACTCAACACTAGGACTACTAGGCAACACTAAGTAATAGATATTTTCACAAATCACATCTACTTCAGGACAAAACTAGATAAAACAAAAGTTCTTGTCCCACTGTGGTGAGAGTATGGAAAATCAATATGGATATCTATCACCCTTAGTCAAGCAAATAGAAATATGTTAGAGTGCAATCCTGAGCAAGGGGAAATCATAAAAAGAAAGAAAGAATTCCTGTCCCATCAGTATATAAATGTGATATTGTCTGGGCTCTGCAGCAAAGGATGACAATAACAACTTTGTGATATTGAATTTTTAAGAACAGTTTGCTACTGTTCTTAAAGTTTAGTCCAAATAGATAATATAAAGTGACAGTGAATATCATTGAAAATCATCCAGTAAATCCAGAAACAACTGCAATATATATCAAAGAGCGTATTAAAGTAGGTAGTTACTCACTTATTTTCATTAGTAGGATCATATCTGGGAAATGGATCATGATCATTGTCATTGAAATCATAACTTGCATCAGGATCCTAAATGTTAATCAAGAAAATAGCTGTAACAACGCTAAATCAATTTGTGAAACAACAGAGATAGCAATATAAGAAGAATAATAGCAAACCAAAATGGAAACTTATCTAGTCCCTCTTTTTGTTTCATCAGTGGTCAATACAATGTCTGTCTGGGATGCCAACAATTGCACACAATTGCAGTATAACATCCTTGTTTCCCCATTAATAGCAGCATTCTCTCTTTTTTAAAAAATCAATAATAGCTCATGTTTTATTGAGTTGTCGTATTTGAATTTCTTTACCCAATCATCATGCAGCATGTGATTTTAACTCATTTGAATTCTCCCCAAAATCTACAGATTAAGCTGACAAAGAATTCACTTGAAGGCACCCAATCATGTTTATTATTGAAAAGGAATATTTTTAAACTCCAAAAATCTAATCATGAAATTGGAAATTAAAAAATAATGATTGCTACTGAAATATTAAACTCACATAGTTAAAGTAAATGTCTGTGTGATTCCACTCCAAGCCATCATCA
Source organism: Thermophis baileyi (assembly GCA_003457575.1). Taxonomy (NCBI): domain Eukaryota; kingdom Metazoa; phylum Chordata; class Lepidosauria; order Squamata; family Dipsadidae; genus Thermophis; species Thermophis baileyi. Next base: position 2,319,581 of record QLTV01012184.1, on the reverse strand, counting down.
AGCACTGTTATGACAACTCCTTTGCCTGTGATGCCCTTTTGCCACACTGGAAGGACATGGAGATCCAATTTGCGCAAAGATCGGTTGATTCTTGTATCTTGCTAGGAGAAACAAAAGACAATTTATTTATGCATTGTGCAAATTTAACTAACTTGTTTTGCCTATAACACATTGTAAAAATTAATTAGTTTTCTTACATATGCTGCAATCAAGTCTCTTTGAAAGAAAAAATGAATGAATGAAGGCACACTTGCTCCTGCATAGCTTTTGTTTATTTAATATTACATCAAGAAAAGCTACTTTTAAATATTGCTTGCAGAGATACACTATTTTATTTTATTTTATTTATTAAATTTGCCACTGTTTATTTAGTTAGTATTGCTGAAAAAACAGCCTCTCCTTTACTGAAATTTTGTGTCAATTCACATGAATTGCATGGCACAGAGAAAAAAATATGGTTTATAAAATATATTATATTTGATTTGGTTTTGATTTAAGTTCAGTGTAAACATTAATATACAATTGCTTCACAATGCACATAGTAGTACTGTACACACTAGCTTTACCCAACTTCTTTTGTCTAGTATGGAAGATTATAAGAAATTAAATCTTAAATCAAGAGAGAACAAGATGGGAGAGAGCAGCTATATTTTATTGCCAATTTCAATCTCTTAGAATCATCTTTTCTTAAAATTATTATTTGTTAGTAAAAAGGGGCTGAGTCACATTGTGACTGACTGATTAAAAAATGACATCACTTCATCATGTCCTTCCTTTTCATTTGAGGTACTTATCTTCCCCATTGAATTTTATAAAGCTTGTGCTCTTTTTCACAAGTGCTACTTATCTCAAACTTTAATATATTATATTTGGGCAAATTCAGTAAGAGAATTTTTTCCACTAGAGAATAGTTTTGTGACTGTACAGTTTTCATTTCAAAATCATGCTGCAGATGATTGTATATAACATAGTTTAAAACATGCTGCAGATGATTGTATATATCATAGTTTATAACCTAAAAGCCAACTTCTATTATCATACTTTGAATGATTTCCCAAATGGTTTAGTACCGTGTTTCCCCGAAAATAAGACAGGGGCTTATATTTTTTTGACCCCCCAAATATGGCCTCGGCCTTATTATTGGGGGGGGGCTTATTATTTTGGGGGTGCAGTAGGCGGTGAGCATGGGTCTGCATGTCCCATCGCCGCTGCCTCGCCTCCCCTCCCTGCCGCCACCGCCTCGTGGAGCAGGACTCAGTAAGGCTTGTTGTGCCGTTGCATGCACGAACTGCAGGACTGCCGCAAACTTCATCATACTGGCACAGCTGGGGTCCTTCTGCCGTTGGTGCATGCAACGGCACAACAGGCCTTGCAGAGTCCTGCTCCACGAGGCAGCGGCGGTGGCGGGACGAGTCTCACAGAGACTCATTTCTGGCAGGTGGAACATGTTGGGCCATGAGACGCACGTCCTACCTGGGACTTGTAGCTCCATCACGTTCCTTGGCGTTGTGTCCAGAGAAGCCCATGGTAAAAGACAACTTCTCGCGAGTTCAATCAAACTTCTCGAACTCGCGAGAA
>QLTV01012184.1:2289561-2303558 GCA_003457575.1 Thermophis baileyi | reverse complement strand
ATGAATTTGCAGGAAACAACTTCATTCCCAGATCTTGTCTTGCAATTCAAGCCTCCGTTTTCTGTTCCTGTTTGAACTTGGCAAAGCCTCCTGCAAACTGTTCCTTGGCAGCTTGTCTACAAAGAGCAAGGTGTGTGTGTTATCTGCTGTTACATGAAAGACTTTTAGTCAGACTTGTTTGATTTCGGCTCGGACTTATGCGGACTGCTAATGACACTAATTAGCATCCGTTGAAAAGAAAAGACTTAGTTTACTTTATTTGAACTCTGAAGGACTGCTAATGCAAACAATTAGCAGCTGTAAACAATAAAAAGAGGTTTGTAAGACGCTACTTGTGCTGTGTGCGTTTGTCAGGAAGCCGGGTCAGAACAATTTTGCAGTATCCTTCCCCTGGAATGGGGTGGGAATGGAGATTTTGCAGTATCATTCCCCTGCCATGCCCACCAAGCCACGCCCACCAAGCCACGCCCACCAAGCCACACCACGCCCACCAAGCCACGCCCATAGAATCAGTAGTAAAAAAAATTGGATTTCACCAATGGATACAATCAAATTCCACCCTCTTAGCCTATTCTTAGGATTAAACACATTCATTTCTCTCAGTTTAACTTCATAGGACTTACTTTTCCTGTTCCATTATTATTCTCACTACACTTCTCTGAACTTGCTCCAGTTTCTCTAAATCTTTCTTAAAGATCTGACTAAAGATGACAAAATTATTTTGTATGAGTTGGAAACCATGTTTTTATTAACACAGTCTAAAACTATATGCCCTTTTTTTTCTTTTGCAGCCATATCATACAGTCAATTTGAATACAGTATTCACTTTTTAATTTACTGTAGAAAAGAATGGAAATTCAGAGTTGGTGTTTAGAATCTGGCAGTGACTGGATGGCATGAAACAAGCTCAATCCAAGCAAGATAGAATGATTTAATTTAGAAGTCTGGTAATTCAGGGACAGTGTCAAATTTAGCTGTGAAAGGGGTTGGCCCCATGTAGATTCTTGGTCATGGCCAAGAAGGCCTTTGCCCAACCGAACAGAAGGCCCTGAAGAGGGTTATTCATGCACTTGTCATCTGTCATTTGGATCACTCTAATATACTTTGCTTGGAACTGCCCGTAAAAAGAACACATAAACTTCAACTAGATCAACAAGTGCTGGTCTTTCTGTTTATGGGAGAGCTTCCTTACTGCATTTTCTACTGTTGTAATTCAAATTTTGATTATCACCTATACAGCTAAGCACCTTGGTATCCATGAAATTGAGATAAATTCCATGTGACTGCTGAAGGTCTCCATCAACCAGAGGTAAAAAAGCATTCTCTGGGTGGATTCTGTTCTTCTGAAAAGTTCTCCTTTTCCCACTCCTTGCCCTAAGTGAGCATTCACTTCCATTATTATGGCTTTCCCAAATCCTGTTAAAACATGCCTATTTTAGAGACTGGTCAACTATTGCTCTTTGTGAAAGATAAATGATATGGTGTTTTAGAATGATGGGTTTTTGTACTGTAATTGAAGGTATTCTTGCATTGGTATTATATTATTGTTCCTCTTTATGTTCGATCATCTATCTTTGTCTGTCTGTCTTCTATCATCTATCATCTATCTTTGTCTATGTCTATTTATGTATGTGCTATCATTTATATCTATCTATCTATCTATCTCTCTATCTATCTATCTATCATCTATCTATCTATCTATCTATCTATCTATCTATCTATCTATCTATCTATCTATCTATCTATCTATCATCTATCTATCTATCTATCTATCTATCTATCTATCTATCTATCTATCTATCTATCTATCTATCTATCATCCATCTCTATCATCCATCTCTATCATCTATCTATCTATCATCTATCTATCCCTAGTATCTTTCTATTTCTCCAGCTCTCTCTTCCCTTACTATCTATCTATCTATCTATCTATCTATCTATCTATCTATCTATCTATCATCTATCTATCATCTATCTATCTATCAATCATCCATCTCTATCATCTATCTATCATCTACGGTATCTATCCAAACTTTGAGTTAGTGTTAATGGCTGGTGTCCACATGGGTAAGTTCATGATGTTTTCTGGACATTTTCAAGAAGTGCTTTGCCATTGTTGCCTTTTCCTTAGGGTTGAGACAGTAACTGCCAAAAGTCAACATATCACATTTATGGCAGGACTAGAACTCACAGACTCCTGGCTTTTAGCTAAGTATCTTTAACCTCTGCATCAAACTTGATGTCAAAGTAATATTGAAAAACAGAGAGTTGAAAGCCACCTTGGAGGTCTTCTAGTCCTATCCCCTGCTCAAGCAGGAAACCCGATACCATTTCAAACAAATGGTTGTCCAATCTCTAATACTGAAATATATAAATATCAAAACAAGATTCTATTCAAACTTTTCTTCAAATCTACTATTACCAAGCTACAGCCTGTCTCTGTGCATTTGATTTTGTTTCCTAAATTACTACCGTAATTTTGCACTAAATTATGTTAAAGTTCATTGTGCCATTTTCATTCAATTTCTCTAAGCCTCCATTTCCCAATGTGTTAAGAGAGGGTCCTTCCACTGCATCTTCTACTTCTCCTCTGCAGTAGATCAACCGATCTACTTTGGAGCACAGGTTTAGTGCTGCTTCAAAAGAGCGCTAGACTCATATTTAGAAATTTCCTGACTGGCACATTAAAGGTTCTGAGCAGTTCTGCACCCCACCTCATCCCATCAAACTTTAAGGAGAGCAATTAGTAGCTGTTTTTCCTACCAGAGGGTAATGCTCAGTGGGATGGGAAACAAAACCAGGGAAATCCATCAATCTTACCTTTCTTAACTTTACTCATCAAAATTGCAAGAACACCACCACTCACTGCTCTAATTTCTGTGAGAGTGCAATTTACATGGGCATATTTTTCCACCACCTCCAGGATTTGAGGAGAGCACATTACTGTAATCTGTGCCCTTAGTTCTTGGTTGTGCATTTCTTGTATCCTGTAATAATCTCTCCTCCTTTTCCCGAATTAGTGATTTTAGGAAGTTTTATTCTTTGTGATATTAATAGAATTAATACATGAAACCTAAACACAATGTGTTTAGTTCCTCTCATTCTCATCATCAGTTCACAATAACTAAATCTAAGGTTAGCAAAAATGTATGATAGAATAATTGTTCCAACTATTAGCTATTGCTATAACTAAATGGTCGGCTACTGATATTTCTCCCTACATGTTTTTCCATGAAATGTCTTTGTATTAATTCTTCAAGTCTTAAATAAATAGAATGGCAAAAATGGTTGCTTGTTCTGAAATCTTACTTTTACTATATAGTGATCAAGTCCTTAATGTTTGCACAACAAATTTACTTGGAAAGTTGATATAAATCTTGCTATTACTTAAAAACATTTCGATAAATGAGTATGTTTTCTTTATTTTCCTCTGTGTAAAAATCTCTTTATACACTGATGATGTTACCTTGTTTGGTAATGAAATGTCTGCCAGAAAACAACCAAGCTCAGAAAGCACTGAGGACCCCACAGTTCAGCCCTGAGCTTCAAGTATTATCTTCTATCAGTTGTTTCTTTATTCAGTGCTTTTATACAGGAAATTTTAAAATGCATATTGGTGATTGAGTGATTTTACTTTCAGTTAAATAGCAATCTGGTTAGTCTTCATTCTGTTCAATATCAATTGTTTTACTGGAATTTTAATTGGGATAGGAAATGTGAGCTTCTGGAGATGCAGAAGTTGGTTGATTCAGATATCATGAAAGCAGAATGGCTGCTACTAAGAAAGAAATGCTTCTGTTTTAGTGGTAGCAGAGTGTGTATATCTACAGAATGTATGTGCTCCATGCTATAGCTATAAGTAATTCATCAACTGCATAAATCTGATGAGAATTAGTAGTAAATATCATGCTATAGCACTTGCCCTGATAGCTGAGAGAAATATTCATAATTATTGGTTTTATTTCCCAATTAGTTTCTTCTCAATTTAGCATTGTATTTAGGAATGATTTAGCTCCATAATGATGTGTGCCCTTCCTCTTCAAGTTCCATAAAACTGTATTTCATTTTATTTAAAATCAAACAAAAATATTGAACAATAACAACAAATCATAAAAAGACTATTAAAGAAATAAACACATTGGTTATAAACACATAGTGGGATCATGGATATAAATGCAGGACTATAAAGGTAGCTTGACATAAGCTCTGTGATAAATTAGATTTATGTTATATAGTATATAAGATATTTGCATGTGAGAGGAATTAGATAATAGGTGACTTGATATGACTAAAATTGTATCAGAAATTTTCTCAATAGAAAATAAGCGGATTTCATAGACTATATTTTATTTTTTAAATCATATTCTCTTCCAATTTTTCCTAATCTGTTTATGCTGGAATAAATGTACAAGTACTTGCAGATTTGTGGCATTACATAAATTAAAATGCACATTTAGAGAAAAGTGTACAAAATGAGCAATGCATACTTTATCCTCCTGTTTTCAAGAGAGAGGGAGAGAGGGAGAGGGAGAGGGAGAGGGAGAGAGGGGGGGAAAAAGAATGTGTGTTTGACTGCATAACATGTATTATAATGTATACAATGAACCAAGTTTCAGAGGTGAGGTCAGAATTCTAAAATTTAAATGAAATTTTATTGTGACAAGTGCTGATCACAGGTTCAAATTCAGTATTCTCTATTAAATATGAGTATTGTTGAGCTTATGGATGAGATAACTTGCTAAAGAAGAAAACTGATGATGGGAGTATGCATAGCTACAATGGTTTACCAATAGATTCTTATGGAAGATTGCATAGTGGAATTAATTGCAATTGACTAATTGCAATCTTTGTGTAGCAATTTATTATGCTGCATTATTTGAAAGATTAGCTTTAATATGGGTGATTCCTTAGTGGTATAGAGTGATAGGCTGACATATACTGGAGGTGGAATATCCATGGTCCTCCATATATTGCTGAATTACAGTTTCCAGCACTGGGCATGTTGGCTTGATCACCCAGCAGCTGTAGAAACCAAGGTTCTCCATCTCTGGTATATAGATGAATATAGTCAGTAAATCTATAACATCTTTCATCTGAATGTTTTGTCTTTGTCTTTTCTTCTGTTTGTCTGACTTGTTGCCAATGCAATTTTGACAGCATCCTGTACTATATAACACAGTGAGCTGGTTCATCTCAGGCAGCAGTGAATCAGATCTTGCATACTTTTATTTGCCAAATAGCCATTTATAAACTGGTGAGGAGTCATTCACCATATACTTAACACTCTCTCTCTCTCTCTCTCTCTCTCTCTCTCTCTCACTCACTCACACACACACACACACACACACACCTCATCACATGTTATGCATGTTATGTACCCACACCATAAAGCTTGGTTAAACAAGCAAATCAAGATGATAAAAGAGGAAACAGATGTTAGAGAGAGCTTACAGAGGAATAAAAAATAGAGTATAGAATAGAGTATAGAGACTAGTGGTTACTAAATGTAGTTGTGCCTTTAGCCTTCTACATCTTGATCATTGTGCCTTTTTCAAGTAAGGGGAGAACATATTGTAACTTATTTTTGCCCAGACCTTCCGACTGGTGACTTCTTTACACAATCTCAAATGTCTGTTGTTTGGGATCTGTAGGGGTAGAGATCCCAAACCCAGAAATAGTCTCTTCTTTTGCTGTTAAAGCTAAACCCACCCCATCTGCAAGAGCTCAGGAACCTCAGCATGCAAAACTAATCAGTGGTGGCATTTGGGCAACTGAAAGGGTTAAAGCCAAGCCAAGTGGAGTTCCCAGAGGGCTTTCACCTAATTCCCTGCTTTGCAATTTCCAGCATCTGCTGCTGATTTTGCTCCATTCAGCACCTGGGCTTCTTGGCAGGAGAACAGACCATATGCAGCCCTGCTCAGCCTTGATCCCAAAGTCATCCCTTGCCTCCACTATCATGATTGGGGTGGGCTGTTTTACCTTAGGGGTTACTCCGTGGGTTATTGGTCATAGCTGTTGTTTTAATCTGTGTAGGCTGCTTGGAGTCACAGTTACTGGTAACTGGCCAAATTAAAAAAAAAAATCTGTTCAAGGGGAAAACGCAGCAGGGGCAAGGTGACAGACAACCAGAAGGAAGAGGGGGCAGGAGAGAAGTGGGAAAGAACTCAAAAGTTTCTCATCAGGAGCAAAGAGCGACAACTTGCTTCTTGTTCGTTTCGACAACAATACCAACGAGGAAGAAGGCACCTTTAAAGGCAAAGAATCTCTGGAAAAGATTTGCAGGGAAAGGTGTGGAGCGCTTCTTCCCAAACCAAAACAGGCAATTGCATCTCCTGCCAGTCACACGATCCATTATCCGCCGTTTCTCATTCTCTCTGCTTCGGGAAGGAGGAAAGTTGCCCGACTTTAAAAAAAAGAAAAAGAAAAAGAAAAAGAAAAAGAAAAGAAAAAAGAGAAAAGAGAAAAGAAAAAAGAAAAGAAAAAAGAAAAGAAAAAAGAAAAGAAAAAAGAAAAGAAAAAAGAAAAGAAAAAAGAAAAGAAAAGAAAAAAAAGAAAAGAAAAGAAAAGAAAAGGGAAGGGTGACGTCTTACCTGTCCCAGAAGTTCGTAGTCCAGTTCGTCTGCTATGAGCCGCGCTGCTTCTAGACCTCCCGGGATCTCGGCTGCCCATTCATTGACAAACTGCCGCTCTGCCTTGGCCAGCAGGACCACCGTCCAGGCGCAGAGGAGAGCCCCGATCACGCCCTGCCCTGCCCGGCATCTCTTTTCCATGGCCCCGGCAGAGCGAAAGGGATACTTTCCGGGGGGGGGGGGACGGGACGGGACGAAATGAATGCTAGAGAATAGGAGGCAGCCGGAGAAGTCGGGAGTCGTTGCTGGAGAAGGCGAGGAAAGTCCCTTCTGCTCTGGTTGCTACGGGAGAGGAAGGAGCGGGCAGTTGCTAAGAAAGTACCTCGCCGCCGTCGCCTCCTTCGCTCTCTGCTCGTCTCATGCTGGAGCCGGGCTCGGAGCCGCCACGGCCAGAATGGGAATCAGCGTTTCCACGTCAAAAGGACGAAAGCGCTCCCTGACGTCAAATCTCCCGGCCTGGATTCTTGCTGGATGTTCCCGAGGGAGAGGAGGAGTCGGAGCGTTCGCCAACGCAGGCAGGGGGCTACGGGGCTGGGATCAAAATAATCCAGATAATACGTAAGGCGCAGCCGAAGTGTGGGGAGGAAGGGCGAGGAGCTGTCCGCGGTCCCGGCGCCTTCCCCTCCACCCTTGCCCTTCGCTTTTCTCCCCCATCCAAGCCGGGTTCCCAAACCGCTCGCCGACCGCCCAGCCAAGCTCGCCCCCGCTGGGAAACGACTCGAGAGGGAATCCGTGCTAACCCTGGCTTCCCCAACCGGTGCCATTCTCTTGCTCGGGCTGTGCAAAGCCTGCCATAAAGATCTTTACGAGTTGGAAGCCCCTGTGGTTTGGGGGAAGGAGGAGAGGAGAAACGGTCCCCAAATGTTGGAATCAACCGGGTGGGCGGCAGTTGGGAGCGGGGTAAATTTCCAGAAGGCAACAAAAAGGGGTGGGTGCGTGTAACATCTCTTGCTTAATTAAGAGTGCAGGTGGGCTACCCAAGAGGTCTCTCTCTCTCTCTCTCTCTCTCTCTCTCTCTCCCAACCTGCCTCTCTCTCTCTCTCTCTCTCTCTCTCTCTCTCTCTCTCTCTCTCTCTCTCTCTCTCTCTCTCTCTCTCTCTCTCTCTCTCTCTCTCTCTCTCCCTCTCCCTCTCCCTCTCCCTCTCCCTCTCCCTCTCCCTCCCTCCCTCCCCCCTCTCTCCCTCTCTCTCCCCGTATTCAAGAGCTATACCCATAGGTCTACTGCCCCCCCCAATCCGGTTTTAGAAAGATGGAGTCATCGATCAATGAAGGTTGCTCCCGCTTCTACTGCTTAGGTAGGGAGCCCATTTCCATTTCTGCACAGGGCAAAATAATTGAAATGTAGCCAAGTAGAATGTATGGCTGCTATCATTCCGTTTAATGGGATGAAATGGTGGGAAGGTGAAGAACCAGAGGTAGACCCTTGCACCTTACAGCATATTGGTTGGTGGGTCATACAAGATTCCTTACCTTGTTATTGCTTCAGTTTGGTTTCTTGGTTTACAAACATCTTGAATTTAATTTATCTGAGAAGGTTGGCTTTGCACAGTGAAGTTAAATGTTTTCAAGTGGATTTTACTCTGAATTAGTGGTATCTGTGGGGAGGGGTAAGGGGGGGCAGAATGATGAGTCAGTGATTATATGGATAAATGCTCATCATTTTGAGTTTTATTTAGTGATTACTGTTATATCTTCCAAGGAAATTCTAATAAAGTTTTGTTCTTGTAGATCTGTCATATACATCTATCATTGTCTTTCTTTTCTTTTACTTCCCTCACCCATGACAACAGATGTCACTTTTTCTGGTCCACTTGCATAAAAACTTTCTGCTTACTGATCATAACTCCAGCTTTATTTGGATCCGGTCTGATTAGGTCTTCTAAGTCCATAACTCGATAGCAATAGCACTTAGCACTTAGATTTATATACCGCTTTACAGTGCTTTACAGCACTCTCTAAGCGGTTTACAGAGTCAGCATATTGCCCCCAACAATCTGGGTCCTCATTTTACCGACCTCAGAAGGATGGAAGGCTGAGTCAACCTTGAGCCTGGTGAGATTCGATCTGCCAAACTGCTGGCAGCCGGTGATCAGCAGAAGATACGATGGCACGTATCTTCTTTTTCTTACTCTATCTCAGGGTCCAGTTTTATAGAGTATATTAGCACTGATAACCCTTAAAGATATACATTATGCTACTCTTTGTTGCTGTTGAAAAGACATGCTGGTTGGCATAAAGTTTGCCTTTTTAGTATTTAACTTCAATTTGGATTTTTCTCTTCTACTTTCAGTTTCACAATGAAGGTGTCTAAGACTTTTTAAAGAAATATGTTCAGCTGAGTGGTGTTATCTGCATATCATAAATTGTTGATGTTTTAATCTTCAGGTTTTTCAAGCTGTCATATTTTCCAGTCCTACCAAAATATATTTGTTGTGTATGTTAAATGGATAGGAGGACAATATATATTCTTAGCCCTTTTCTAGTCTGAATCACTGTTTCTCCAGATTCAGTTCTTCCTGTATCTACTTGTTCACTAGAAGAATCAAGTGTTCTGTATTAATATTTCCCACACTCAAGCATGATTTACAAGTCTAAGGCATCAATCATCATATTAAGCTGAAAGCACATAATCAAAACTAGCTAGATTAGATGTGCAAATAAAGCTGTCCTGGTTGTTGTATGAACACAGGATTTCAATTGGGATAAAAAGCAATCCTAGTTTGATTGGTGAGGGTTAGAGTTGGGTTTACATCCATGGCTATTTCAGCATTACCATCATTCCACTTTTCTTATCCAGCTAAATTCGTCATCTTGACCAAATGCATTAATGTATGGGTACTGTTAGGCATGTAAACTTTCTTTGTAGGCTATATGGGTCATACATAACTTTTATCATTCAATGCAACCTCTATTTTTGACATTTTGACATTTTGACATTTTAGATATGTCCCAAATGATTGCAGAAAAAGCTTTCTTCATTACAGTTATATATTAAAAAATATTTAGGAAAAGAATCAGGCCAGACTATTTCCTTTCAATGCAATCTGGCACTTGACTCTTCAGAGGTAGTTCCCACTGGACTGATGTGTGAAGAATTGTCTGTGTTTGCTTAAAGCAAATCTCTGCAATTTTCTTTGGGTTTTGAGTTGCTCCAGCTCCATATAGTAATTTTAAAACTGGTTCTGGTGGAGGAAAATTAAATCAAATTAAATATTATATTTTTTCCTGATGTTAATTGTTCACTAGTCACACTGAATCATTAATAGTAATCTCCATTTCCTTACATTTCTGGTGATTTTAAAATTGAATATAAATTAAGGATCTCGGGGGGAAAAAAATAACTCTCATACATATGCAGACAACTGCATCTGACTCACTCACATCTCATATGCAGAAGTAGGTGTCAGTCCTGGAAGCTATCTTTTTCGTTGGAGCTTCAGGGCTGCCACATTTAGTGCCTGGGAAAACGGGAGGGGGGATTGCAAGGAGCGGTGGAGGATTAGCCATAACAACATTCTTTTCTATGGGAGTCAAGGACACTCAGCCTGCCCCTGGATGGGAGTGACTGGGGGTCGTCTCCAGTTGGGACATTGAAATGATTGGACCATGTGATGGACTTGTGGGTGCAGGGCATGGATCTTTGACTTTCTTTTGGGTGGGGAAAATCCGGAACTCTCAGATTCGGGTTTTCCCAGATGTGTCAATATGACATCTCTAATAAAATGGAACTTTGAGGAATCGCTAGCCTCGGAGTCTTCTTTAGTTGGGGGGTGTTACTTGGAACCCTGACATTAGGTTGAAGAAGATAGCATTGGAGGTGTGTGGTGGTGGGCATGAACAAGTACTTCTTGTTCCAGGCCACCAGCTGGACAACTACAATTTAATGAGTAGTCACATTTTTCACCATTCCCTTCTTTCTCACAACTGCTATCCCCATGGGTTTTTGATTATATACCTTCCCTGGTAAGAGCTCTCAAATTTTTCTCAGCTTCAGGACTTTAAATGCTGGTTGTCTCTGCCCACTGAATCTCTCCTTAACCAATAACCATATTTATTTCAGTTCATGCAGGTCCTGTTTTTCTTTTGTTCTGATCAGTGTTCAGATGAGAAGCATACAATACATTCCTTAAGCTCTGTTATAGCAAATTTCTGTTGCATTTTTATACTGTAATGTATTTTATCATATTAACTATTTTAAGTTGTCATTCATATTTCTAAAATTGAATCATGAAAAGTTATTTTTCAACACACTCAGGCACATTAATTTCAATAGGGTCATTTATAATGCTAATGGGGAATTGTCAATCCTCAGTCTTCATTCTGAGCTTGAAGGCAGATAATATCGTCTTACGCCATTTGTCCATTCTTTGCAGTGTTGGTTAACAAGCTTTCAAGCTTGTCCCAACAACCATGACTTGGATGACTGAGGATCTCCATAGACATCTTTCAAGCTTCTTTGTGAAATTGTGGTGCTTAAATAGTTAACTGAAGATCTATTATTAACAGAGTTAAAAGGAAGAGATGCTGACACTATTGTTAGCCCATAATAGGAATTGTGATCAAAGATCATTTGTGTCACAAGTCGTTGCTTTCTTATTGGATGAAGAATTTACAGCTTATTTGTCATAGATTTAATTTAATATGTGCACTCAGAAAGATATAACTCCTTTTTAATTACTCCCTGCTAAATTGAGGTGTGTTAGAAGATGTCTGGTGACACCTTTTCAAGAGAAACATATGGCTGCTGCTATTTTTATGCATAGTTTCATCTCAACTTCATACTCAGAGTAACATGGAAAAAGGATTTTCCTCACTCTAGGGTAAGGTTTATTTATTGTTTTTATTTGTCAAATTTAGAGAAGATTGTTGAGAACCTGCAGTTTTGAAGATGCATGGATAGTAAATAGTCTTAAACTCTTGCTATTGGGTTTCAGGCTGAAACATATGCTGAGACTGCACTGATTGTGTTTTTCAATAATCCTGTGATGGATTTAGGATGGAGAAGTGCATCACTTCTAGTCCTCTTTGAGCTCTCGGCCACCTTAAAATCCTTGGCTAAGATGGCTGGAACTAGGAGACATGGTGTGCCTCCTTTCTCTATTGTTTCTTCCAGTTGATATTGGTGTGTGTGTGTGTGTGTGTGTGTGTGTGTGTGTGTGTGTGTGTGTGTGTGTGTGTGTAAGATCTAGCCCTAAGGCCCCTGTTTTATGGGGGATATGCTTTAGGATTCACTATTTCCTCACTTATGTTTAACATCTACATGAAGCACCGTTGAGGTTATCTGTTGGCAGAGAATCAAGTATCATTTGTTTACATCTCTGTATACATCTCTGCCCTTGTCTGACCAAGTGAGACAACTTGGTTCTGTCCCAATGTGTAGACATTCTGGAGGTCTGCATGGGGGTGGGGTGGGGGAAACAGACTCTTGCTGCTAGCAAGATGGAGTGCTGTAGGTTCTCCTAGGATCCATTTCTGGAGGTTTTCATCTTTAGTTCTAGGTAGGACTGAACTCTCCTCTCAGAGCTGGTTTGTAATTTGGGCATCCTCTAGACTCCTGGCTCCTACTTGAAGACCAGTGGGGCCCTTCTGCAAGTTTATATTGTGCATCTTCTTCTAGATCAGGAAATTCTGTTTGTGATTACTCATACCTTAGTCACTAACCTGTTGGATTCCTATAATGTACTCTACATAGGACTACGTTTGAAGATCAATTGAAAACTTCAGCTGGTCCAAAATATAGCAGGAGAGAGAACAATCGGTATGCCTCACCATGCCCATGACACATCACTATTTGTGAGCTGCACTGACTTCCAATAGGTTTCCATGTATAATTCAGCATGCTGATTATTACTTATGAGGTCCAATATGACATTGTGTTACTTGGGAGATTGCCTCTCTCTGGAATCTTTGCCTGTGTCATAAGGTAGACATGCTCCAGGTTCCCTCTCTGAAACAATGTCATTCAGTGGAATTTATGGAACAGCCTTCTCTGCTCTTTGGAATCAACTCTAGCCCCCTATGTTTGAATTGTTCCAACCTTATTGGACTTTTCGTACAAAGCCTTGGCTTTTAGATGAACCGATTCTGTGATATGTATGTTTTTATTGCCAGTCTTAATTATGTATTGACTCTATTTTATTTTGTTGGGAATATTTTTGGTTTTTGAATTTTCCTCTTTTTTATTTTTATTTTTGTATGCTGCTCACAGTTACAAAGTGTGAGAGAAGCAGCCTTATAAATCTTATAAATAAATAAGAACAAAAGTCTGCATTTTGATTTAGATACAAATTATTGAGAAGTACTGCACAACTAGAGCACACTAAAACAGCAAATAGAACATACTTGATTTTCATTTCAGCTATCAACAAGCAAGTGACAACATCTGGGTGATTCTTGTCTAGCTCAAGAGTCTAAACAGGTTGGGACTAATAAGCACTTAGATTGGTGGCTCCATAGAACACAAGTACTGTAGGGTAGGGTAGGGTAGGGTGGGGTAGGGTAGGGTAGGATAGGGTAGGGCAGGGTAGGGCAGGGCAGGGTAGGGCAGGGGCAAGGCAGGGAAGAGAAGGGAAGGGAAGGGTGCTAAACTACTACAAGAGAACTTATAAGAATGTGAATCCAATGTAATATCCAGATTCCATAATCATATGTGTAGGAATTAGATGGCTGGATAGAATAAGAAATTTCTGTGCTATGTATTGATTCCCACTTATAATAGTTCTGACAGACAGAATTTCTGATTTTAGTAGTTGTAAAAGGTAGTTCAGTATGATGATCCTGATTAGGGCATGGTGCCTAAGTGGGGCCATTATCTGTAATGTATCAGATTATTCATGAACTGGGAGAGCCAATGGTAACAAGGTCAGCCAATGAATAGGCTGACCTATTAAAGTCAGCCTAAATAGGGCACCAGGGTATGAAAGTAAAAAGCCTAATACGGTGTATAAATTGAACAAGGCCATTTATGGGCTGAAGCAGTCAGCCAGGAATTGGAATATCTGTTTAGATACATGATTGAAGGGTCTTGGGTTCAAGAGTTGCAAGGCTGATGGTTGCATAT
This sequence comes from Thermophis baileyi, assembly GCA_003457575.1. Taxonomy (NCBI): domain Eukaryota; kingdom Metazoa; phylum Chordata; class Lepidosauria; order Squamata; family Dipsadidae; genus Thermophis; species Thermophis baileyi. The sequence continues at coordinate 2,289,869 of QLTV01012184.1, read as the reverse complement.
ACACTGGAAAGTTACAAGGTGGGGATTGTCAATTATTAGCATTTGTGGATGATCTTTGTTTCATTGCAAAGAATGTATCACAGGTAAAAGAATTTGCTAATAAGTTAGAAAAGAAATTTGAACTAAAGAATTTGGGAGAAATACAAAATTATCTCAGTGTAGAGATACAAAAAAACTGAGAAAGGTGGTTATGTTCTCAGTCAAAAAAGAAAAATTGAACAGTTGTTGGAGAGATATAACATGAAAGATTGTAATACTGCTCCAACACCTATGAGTACAGATTTTCATAATAGTTTGGGTGAGGAAGA
>QLTV01012184.1:2243287-2265931 GCA_003457575.1 Thermophis baileyi | reverse complement strand
AGTGTAGGAGTTGCAGATTACAGGATAATTTTTTCCTGAAACCAAATTGTTTGTTAGATAGTAGGTTGTTAGTTTCTAGGTGGAGGGTAATGGATTGGTTTATGATTGATTCCATGACTTTGCAGGTGACGCAACATAATGAGATTGGTCTGTAATTTTCGACGTTGCTGGGATCTCCTTTTTTGAAGATAGGGATGACTGTGGCTAGTGACCATAAGTTGGGTAAGGAGCTAGTCCTGAAAGATTTATCGAAGATTATGCTAAGAGGTTCAGCTAAGGCTGTGGAGAGCTTTTTTAAGAAATATGCACATAGTCCATCAGGTCCAATAGATAGAGATGGTTTTAGGTTGCGTAATGCCTTTGTTCAATTTATGTCTCAGGTATACCCAGATTTATAAAGTTCAATTTATGTCTCAGGTATACCCAGATATGGCCAATACAAAATTCAAAAGCAGATGTAAATATGGAGCACTTCATCCTCCCATCCCCAACATACTGCATAGACAGATTAAGATATAAATGTATATATTTCAGCTTGATAGAAAGCTTCAAAGCAATAAATTTAATACTAAAATTATATATATATATTCAATTTATCTTTGTAGTTATTAAAAACTCTAAAGAAAACACAAGGCTACTATTATTCTCAGAGTGCATTGAGCACCTTTGTAATAAAACATTGCTTCCTTCTTATCGAGTATTGCCAAAATGATTGAAGCAGGGCAGAGATAACAGTTCACCTGAGAGACACAGAAGCTCTGCATCTTCAGAGAAATCTAATTTCTCTTTATTTAAGTGAAAGCTTCATGTGGAGTCTTTTCTAACTGAACGGATGGGCACCAATTGTCATAAAGATATTGGCAAAGATGACCAATGTTAATTATTAAACTTTGATCCGTGTGGCATCTATATAGTAATGATTTACAGGGACTTGCATATACACTTTCCCTTTGTAAGAATATGAAAGTAGTTTAAATGGCTTCGCTTACTGTTACTTTCAAATTGATCTTTTTCTGTTCTCCTCAACAGTATTCTTGAGACTGATTAGGATGTACTTACATGGATCTTTCTTTCTGATGATAGGAAATACCAGTCATCTGGCTATTCTCCAGAATTTCACAAAGATAATACCAGTCTAAACAAGCCATCAGCTACTTCCTTAAATATTATAGGGTACAGTTCATCCAGTATTATGTGTGTTCTTTTTGTTTTCAGATCTTCACAAAACTTCTTTGGGTAACCCTAACCCATTCATAAATATATGAGCCATGGTGGCGCAGTGGTTAGAGTGCAGTACTGCAGGCTACTTCTGCTGACTGCCAGCTGACTGCAATTTGGCAGTTCAAATCTTACCAGCTCAAGGTTGACTCAGCCTTCCATCCTTCCAAGGTGGGTAAAATGAGGACCCAAATTGTTGGAGGCAATATGCTGACTCTGTAAACTGCTTAGAGAGGGCTGTAAAGCACTGTAAAGCGGTATATAAGTCTAAGTGCTATTGCTATTCATATCCAATTGTTTTCATATATAAGGATTTACATAATATTAATTCTGAACAAAAAATCACTTAGAAAACATGTAACTCCAAAGTAGGGTTTTTAAAAGTAAATATATTGTACTTACTGAAGTGATTGCACCATGTAGATGTAGCAAATGTGCAACCTCTTTAATCATGATTAACCACAGGGACAGGGTTCATTGTGAACAACACAGCACCAATTCACAAAAGACTGCAATCTGGAATGAATTATGTAGCCATGTAAATTCATTGCAAAAGCCATTTAACATCTTCTCTTTCTTCCAATTCCCAACACCATTCCAGCTATCATTTCTCTTCCATTTCCTCTACCAATTTCATATTCCACCATTCAAAACCTCCTCTCCTTTCCCATTCTCCTTAAACAAGGTTCATTATATATACAGTAATTACATAAATACAATCAAAACCTTTTATTTGAATTGGAAAATATGTTCCCTTCATTGATAAACTGGGTTAAAGAAAAGCCAGAACTTACACATTAGCTAAATTTCAGTGCCTTGCAAAAAAAAAAAATGTTTTTTAAAATGGAGCTGTGCCCTAATGTATCCAAAGATTTTAATCCCATTTTAAAATAATCCTCTTGTCTTCTACTGACAGTCTGTTTTAATGGAAATAAACACAGAGTTTTGCCATCTGTTGCACATAGGCACTTCTGCTCATGACTTTATTTGCAATACAAAGAAATCATATCTCTCTACACTTATTATTGTATTATAGCTAATAATGCACATTACAGTCTAATTGACTCTGTGCAACTATATTGGCACATACTGGTTTCTCTCACATTGTGCAATATTATAAAAGCGCTCTGCACAGTTTATTAGAATATAGCTATGATCCCATTTGTATTTCTATGACATCCAATGAGACTGCCAAATATTTCTATTTTCCAGGTGGCTACAGGCAGAAGTATTCATGCTTACACAATTGTGCAGCATTAATTCTCTACTAATTTGTGTCCCCGATGTATGATGTGCTGTTTAAATGTCTTCCAATAGATATGTTGGTGGGTAAGAGTAAGAAGCAGTACTTAGAATGTGAATCAGAGCTATGCAGTACTCTCTGACAGTCTCCTCTTTATATGGGAGTAGAGAGGAATTAAAGCCAGCAAAGCCAAAAACTTTATTGATACTAGAGAAGTGGTTTGTTTTGTTTTTTCAAATTGAGCTTGAGTGCTGATGATATCTTCTAATGGATATCTTCACGTACTTTCTTGGCCCCACTACAAAACTGGTTTACGATTGCTTTCTCCTAGGATACTTTTCCAAACAGTCCAGCTTCTGTCTTGAGATTTCATAATGGTTTTATTCCAATGTTAACTAAATCAATCAAAACAAAATTGTCATCTTCATCTTCATCATCATCATGGATAGCACTATACACTAAAATGCTAATTAATTATGCCAATTTAAATTTTGGATTTTGAAGAAGCACAATAGAAAGAGTATTATCACTTTTGTAATTGGATGTGGGAGAAAACTCCTGAGAATACCATGGATGGCCATGAAAACAAACAAATGGATCTTCAAACAAATCAAAGCAGAATTCTCATTCAGGAAACAAATTATCAAGCTTAAATTATCCTACTTTGGACACATGATACAACATGGACACATGGGTAGTTAAGTATAGTTATTTGTAATCTGCCTAGAGTCACTTAGATAGTGAGGGTAGAAATGTATAAATTTTATTTATAAATTTTAAAAAATAAGTATTTGTCTAAAATCATGACTGTCACTACTTCTGCTCCTAATAGCTGTGGAATTATTCTGTAATTTTAAAATTAAAAGTGCAATGAAGCAACCATCACTCCAAAAGGATAATACAGATTTGAAAAGATATGTTGACATCCTTAAAGTAAACTTTCTATCACGCTGATGCTCCATTTCTCTGTTGACTGCCTGGCAATCCTGCATAGAACTTCTTTGCCTCATGTTTTCCCTCCGTAATTTCTAGTATAGTGATACTAACATGCTTTGAGCTCTTGAAACCAAGCACTATATTTGGCACTAAATATTATAGGGAACTATTCCGTTAGGTTCGATATGCACCAAATTATATTCTGTGGATTCTTCACTCACAAAGTATTTGTAGGCCTGGTAATATTGGAACAGCGTGACCCTGATGTGGCATTTGAGATCCTGCTGTTATTATTAACACTACAAAGATAAATATGATGGTCTAGCTATTTTGGTAATGAGAAAGAACTGAGTAATTTAATTAAATTACATAAAAAGACTGACACATGGAGTACTCCGGTTGTGTCACAATGGTCTCTGTCTTTGCTGATGTGAGCTGAAATTGGACATCATGAACCAAGGAATAAGCCAATAAGACAAATGGTAAACATGATTTAATTGTAACGGAGGATAAGTATCAAGTTTTAACAATGTTGGTAGAAGTTTTAACCAATGTTGATAGAAGATATATGCATTTTATGCACTCACACAAACACAGACATCTGATTGTATATTTAGGCATTTATATCTAAGTTTTGATAGACTCCAAAACCAGAGTTTGCTGTTAATTTTTGAATGAATAAAGTTGAGTTACAAATTATAAAACTTTACATGGTGGTTGATCTTTGTCCAGCTTTTGGTTTATAGTATCATTGAAATTGACTTTTCAATTAAGGCCAGATAACAGCTAACATTGGATTGCTTTGGATTACTTTCCCTTGGGATTTTTTTTTTTTGCCTCATAAATTAATATTGGAGTCTTTTCAGCCTTTTTTAAAAAGTCAATCTCTATAATGTTATTGGCTAATATGGATTCTAATTACAATATCTCAATAATACATTTGTAATGCTTCCCCTCGGAATAGCATAATGATACTATATTAGCTACAAAATCCCCATTCCCTTTCAATACAAAGTAATGCAGTTTCAAGATTGAAATTAGAATATTTATTCAAATATTTTAAAATAAAGCCAGAGGAAAAGGTAAATATATCTTACTAACTCTGCCAAGACAGAAGGCTCCTTGAGAATATCATTACAGTAGATCAAGTTATAATATAACTCCTAAGGTCAAAAATAATGACTACTCTTCCTGGCGCTGAAGAATATTTTTTTTAAATAATCACCCAATTTATTCCCAATATTATTGTTTGCTATTGAAGATGAACTCCCTTGCAAAGCAAACAAACAAACAAGCAAATCCAAACCATTTTATACTTACCCCTGGGAAAATGTCCTCTGGATGTTTTCCAGTTTTGTTTACAAAATATGGTTTTTCTGCTTCTGTTGCCTCAAGCACTTGGTTGACTTTGTTTCCAGTGGGTTATCTTCCCCTAGGCCAGCTCCTGCATTTTGACTATTTCACAGAAGCATAAATACCCTTTCAGCTGAATCAGAGGTAGCCACGATCCCTAACATTTTCTAGAACTTCTTTTTACAGTTGTTCTGCTAATCAAAATGGTTTGCCTGCCTAGGTTGTAAAATAATACAAATAGTGTTTGACTTATAACTACAACTGGGACCATAATTTCCATCATTAAGTTGATATGGTTGTAAAGTGAGTTATTAAATGACTGAATCTGACTTCATGACAATCTTTATCATGGACATTAAGTGAATCACATGGTCATTAAGTGAATCATGTGGTCATTAAGCAAATCTGGCTTTCCAATTGACTTCCCTTGTCAAAAGCCGGTGGGAAGATCAGAAAATGTGATAATGTGACCACCAAGACACTGCAACAGTTGTAAATGGGAGCCAGTTCCAAGCATCTGAATTGCAGTCCTGTGATTGTGGGGCTGTTGTGAGGTCATAACTTTGAGGACAAGTTGTAAGTCATTTTTTCTACAGCTGCCATAATTTCAAACTGTCATTAAATAAATGGACGCAAATTGAGGACTTGTTATATTAAAATTTCATCAAACTATCATGAGAAGCAGTGGAGGCATAAAATATGTCAATTTTAATTTTTAATTAGATAAATATAGATAAATATAATACATACAAATAAAAGCAATTTAGGGATCGCCCATAATTCTTTGTTTTAGGACCCCTTCCCACTTTAAAAAATTAAAGAAACAATAATCTAGCATATAGAATTTCCTGATGTGAAACCTGGTTAAACTTCTCCTTCTCCCTTCCCACCTCTGTTACCTAGTTGGGTCATGAAACGTCTGCAAGAAAACCACCCAGCTGAGGGATCCTCCTCCTCCTCCTCCTCCTCCTCCTCCTCCTCCTCCTCCCACTAAAAATAAAAGGATTTCACCCCAAATACCTTGAGAGGCCAGGGAAACGATGAAACAGTATGGTTGAACTTATTATTAAATTCATTTTTTTACTTTTGTGAACTTTCTGAAAGAAAGGGCATACAAATTGGATAAATAAATATTCCCCAGGTTTGTTTTAATAAATCTAAGAAACCCCTATATCTTTTGGTTGCTCACATTGCCTTAACAGACAATTATGGAGAATTATAATAATGAAGCCTTAGTGTATTCTGTATGAGGACTTCAATCTGATCACTGGGATTATGGACAATTTGCAGTTGTCCAACCTTATCAGGCTATAAACTCCATCATTCCCAGCCATACAGCTATAATTAGGATGCTTGGGGGAAATGGGCCTTTTAATTCCAGACATATACACAGCACTAGGCAGAGAAGACTGGGTTAGGTGTAAAATATTGCTTTCACAGTCAGCAGTTGGGGACGTGATCCAAGATTTATGACAGTGATTATCTTCTTTCTTGCTGACGTAAATTTGCCTTCTGGCAAATTCAAGTTGTGTCTCAACATGCTCTTAATGAGGCATGAGTCAGAGTAACTGATGATCTCTCTCTTTCCATAAGGGTTCACAGTAATAGGAGTGGGAAAATATGGAAGCTTCTGTTCCAAGAATTTGTGAAAATAGGAACAAAGAATATTTCATCATTCTTTCTCTGGGAGGTTTAACATCAAATGCTTTTCAATAAATATGGCTCCTCTTAGAGACAAGTGATTGTCTCCATCTGATGAGCTAATGCAGGATGGGCATTCCAGTTCTTTTAAAAAATGATCTCATGATCAGGGTGTCTGAAGAGAAGGCAAAACAGTCAAGATGGCAACCCTGTCTGATCAAAGTTCTATCCCTTTGTTGTGGTCTATTACATGCAGTAATGTCTTGATATCATCTTAGTATCAAGAGTCTTCTGATCCTTTTCAGTAAATTTTATTCTTTTAATGCAAAATGTACTTTCACCAGAAAAAAGATGCATGTACTTATAGACAATGTAGCTTTTAACTATTCCAAATGCATTAGAATGCAACCTATATCTTCGACTCAAGAGCCAAAGGCCATACTGAGCTGCAATGAAGTAATTATTATCTAAATCTTTAGAGTGCATCAAGGTTTTTGTAATATGTTTTTGTAACATGGTATATACCTATACACATATTAAAATTTATTCATTTATTTATTTATTAGATTTTTATCCTGCCTTCATTTACTTTATAAGTAACTCAAGGCAGCGAACATACCTAATAGTCTTCCCTCCTCCTATTTTCCCCTCAACAACCCTGTGAAGTAGTTGGGTTGTGAGAGAGTGACTGGCTCAAAGTCACTCAGCTGGCTTTTATGCCTAAAATGGGACTAGAACTCCTGGTTTCTGGGCCAGCACTTTTAACCACTGCACCAAACTGGCTTAATGGTTGTTACAATCTTTTATTAACTGTACTGAGTATTTTAATAAAATTCAGCTTACACAAAAAGGGGGAGTCCTCTCTTTCCCATATTTTCATTTGTTCATTCTATTATGTCAGCTAAATGCTATATTTTAATAATTAAGTTTGAAAACCACAGTTTTAATACATTTCTAATCAGTCTAGCAAGAGCCTTGTAATATGGTAGACAATGGCGCCACCCAATGGTCACTATACTGGTAACATAACTTCTTCCTACACAATTTTCTATTTACAACAAAAATGCTACAGAGTTCAAACCTGGAATCACAGCCAATAGCGGAACAACTGTAGCCATATGCAGTGGGGTACTGTACTAGGCTCAGTGTGCCTCAACCTCTTCCTACATGTTTTAGGTGAGGGAATAGAAAGGATGCTCAGACAATTTGTAGATGATATAAACCGGGGCATATTGCTAGACAGGCTCAAAATTCAAAAGGATCTTGAGAGAGTAGAACAGTGAGCCTGATGCAACAAAATTCTGTTCAGTCATGAGAAATGTAAAGTCCTGTACTTCGGTAGAAAAAAAGTCAAATGCCCAGGTACAAATTAGGTGGTACCTGGCTTAGCAGTGGTAATTGCAAGAAGGATCTGGGCATCTTGGTAGACCATAGATTAAACCAGTGCTTCTCAATTATTTTCTGTTACGCCCCCCCCCAGGAAGAAGTAAACATTTCGCGCCCCCCAACTCTCCGCCGTGACTGTAAATAGTATCATTTGTCTATAAAATTGTTATAAGTACACCTCTGCATAACATTGTATCCTTATTAACATTAAAGAAAACAAAAAAAGAAAAAAGAAAGAAATATAGATCAACTTACAACAAAGAATAACTTTATTAACATTGTTTTTTAGTCTGTAACAGAAAAGACTTAAAGTGCAAACATTTTTTGACCATTTGATACTGAAAAATAAAATTAAATATAATTTTTGCAGCACTTTTGCAGCACATCCAGCATGACAGAGACCATGTCTAATGCTGCAGGCAGTATCAGCTCCTCTGCTATGGAGTGGAGTTTTGGGCACTGAGCAATTTGGTACGCCACCTTATATGATGCTAACAGTGCTTGCTGGTTTACTGAAGTAGCATTCACAAAGCGGGACAATGGTTGGCAATATTCGGCATGTTTTCGCTGAAAAAACTCAAGCGGCTTATCAGCGTGATTGGGGTGTAATGTCGAAGAGGGGAGGGGGGAGGGGAGGAAAGGGAGGGGGGGGGGGAGAGCGTGGGGGAGAAGGGGGGGGGGGGGGGGAAGGGGGGGGGGGGGGGGGGGGGGGGGGGGGGGGGGGCTACATTCGGTGTATAAGACGCACCCAAATTTTCACCCTCTTTTAGGGAGGAAAAAGGTGCGTCTTATACTCCGAAATATACGGTAATTGTAAAAGGCTGCCTCCTGCAGTGAGAATCTCTTCTTCCCTGGAGGTAGGGTAACAATGAGGAGAAAATTATTATCTGCTACACATTCTCTGAGAATAAGACTGGGAGGGAGAGTATTTTTTCAGCATTGCATCCTCCCTTAATTGGGTCCTTATATTTCCAGTAAATAAGACAAGGAATGTAGTAATATATTGCAAATTGTTGCTCCCTGGTCTGTTGCCTTTAGGATCTGATTGGTTTTCAGACAGTTGCAAGGCACATAATGAAGCAGACACGAACACAGTTGCCTCTTTTTTCATCACAAGTCATTTTCTCATCAACAGACACAGATGATGAGTTGCTTTTGCCTAATAATGGTGTTTTTTTAATGATTTAGGTAAAGCTTTCCCTGTCCAGTCATGTCTGACTCTAGGAAGCAGTACTCATCTCCGTTTCTTGGCCGAGGGAGCTAGCTCACTTCAATAAACGGAACAGAAAGACGAATCAATGAATGGCACAGAGCAGTTCCAAACTCAAGGGCACCATTACCATATAGTATAAGCTACAAAAGTGGTGAAAATGAAGTAACATAATGCAATATAGCATTATGTCAAAAATAAAGCCTGCATAATTGCATCCCATTCCATAGACATTGCACGGCAACCTCATTCTTTGATTTGGCATGTCAGCACTGTGAAGTTTATCAATGTATATTGGGCTACTATGAATCACAAATTGTGTAAGATCAACATATTTTAAAAACCCACAAGAGAATATTACATAGGAATACCTCTATATCTTAATGGCAAACCACACTAATTTTAGTAGCAAATTGTGGAGAGACATTTTGGGCTGTGAAAAGACAAGCTCAGGTGCATCCCCCCCCACACAGGTGGCCACTGTTGCTTAAAGTTACACAAATATTCACCCCATTGCCTCTTTGTTTGTATGATTGTTGGTTGACATGTTATTATAATCACTTTTGCATGGATTGATTCAGTTAACCATCAGCAATAACTAGGTTTTTCCCCAGCTCAAAACTGCAACAGAATGAAGTAATTATATGAAGTGATCCTGAGAGTATAAAGGATATTTAATGGCAAAGCATGCAAAGAGGTCCCAGATATAACACTGATTCCTCTAGATAAAAATGATAAAGGTTCTTTTCTGTTACTTTAGAGATCCATACAAACATCAAGAAGTTCGCAATCATACCGTATTTTCTTGCTGTACAGTCCAAGTTAAATTGCCTCCCACACTGGAAGTTTTTAAGAAGAGATTGGACAGACCATTTGTCTGAAATAGTATAGCCTGAGCCAGGGGTTGGACTAGAAGACCTCCAAGGTCCCTTCCAACTCTGTTATTCTGTTCTGTTATCTGGGGACTTAATTAGCCAGGACAAGAAAGCCACAACTGTTCTGTGACTTGTCCTACACTAATAGATATCACTGTAGGAGAAGGAATGGCAGAACCTGGGTGAAGTGTAAAGGGAGATCAACCTAGAATCCCTATGTAGCCACAAGAGAACTAAGTCTAATCCCCCTTGAGTGCCATTGACCCTTATCTAACTCTAGATAAAAGCAGAAATCTAAGCAGGTGCTGAGTTAGTTGAGAAGATTCCTGCACATGGGCTTTTAATAATAAATTAATTTAATTGAACCGCCACAAATGGACCTGATCTTTTATGCCTGTCAATCACTGTCTTTATCTGTGCGTAGTGAGATCTCCAGAACCTAAAGATGTGCTACTTTCTGTTAGTTCCTAATGAAATGAATTTATCATAATTATCTATTGATGAATTTATTTAGAGAATAGCACCATGCGAAAGCACTGAAAGCTATAATCACATCATAACTACTTCTACAATATGTACTTTTATATTCAGAAGCTGTGAGGGAAACTCATAAAATCAGGGTCATCTGTTTTTCCCTCTTGTTATTAATTAGACTACCTCTCCCTCAGACAGATATTTTGATGAGAAAAACTTTCAATAGTAATGACATTTGTCATAAAATATCTTATTTCCTTTTTTGCCCTTCCAATCTCTGAAGTTTTTTCAATGAGAACATCCATTGCTCATCAAAAAAGCCTTATTGTCTTGCATTTAACCCTGTTTGAATACCATCTTGAAATATCAAAGGGCTTTCCCACCCCCCACTTTTTAAACTCAGAACTCAACAGAATTTACAAGATGCAGCTTAACTTCAGTCCCTCTTCATAGACACTTTCCTATACATTTTTTGACAGCAAGCTATGCCTTGTGATTGACAGGCACATTATTATAGTCAGCCATAATTTGTAAATAATGCCTGATGACTCTTGTCTTCTGATCACAGGACAAATCCTTGGATCACAGCAGACCTATTTGCTTCATTTTGGAATAAACAGTCATGCAATCACCTCAGGAGCCTGCAACTTACTCCTATATTCTGTGACTATATCCACAAGTCTTAAAGTTGCCAAGTTTGGGGACCCCTGATATAGGCAGCTGTCTAATTATCTTACTACGATTGTGTGCAGTTTTGGCATAATGTCATGAGCTTCTGGCTATGTTATCTCAGAAACAATAGATCTGAGGAGGTGAGAAAAAGGAGATGAATCACAGGAAGTTTGTACCCAAATGCATTTTTGCTTCTTAAACACCCAGGATATTTCCAATGAAGCTTCCAATAATAATTTTAAAAAGTACAACTTGTTGTCACGAAGTATATAGGAAGGAGGACATGATGTGGAATTGAGAATGAAAATAAAGATACTTTTGATTTTTGGTGACCGCCTGGACATATCCATGTAGTTTTCTTGGCGACAACAGAATAATACAAGCAAATGCTTTTTTGGTCATTATTGTATTGACATTACTAGTCCTAAAATCATGCCAAGATATTAAACTTACATTTATCAACTCTGTAAGGAATCTTATAAAGAATTTAAAATATTTAATCTATTCATAAGTAGAGCTGAATAATGGCAAAACTCCATGGCACGTGTAACTTTTAATGGTACGTTTTTACTTAAAAAGGGGGATGGCATCTGTTTTTCCTCTCCCTGGAATGATTGCCTTCTTCAATTCAAATCTAAAAATAAGCTAAATTCAGTTTGTAAGCTATAATTCCTTGAAGTCAGGGGTGGGCTGCTGGGGGTTTGCAGGGGTTCGGGAGAACCTCTAGCTAAGATTCTGTGCGGAGAACCCCCAAATCCCACTCCTGGCTGGCCCCACCCCCCCCCCCCCCCCCCCCCCCGGGGGCCCGTTTTGGAGGCAGGGAAGTGCAGGGCGCGCGTGGAGGCCCGCAAAGAAGATTCTGTGCAGTTCGGAGAACCCCCACACCCCATTCCTGGCTGGCCCCGCCCACCCCACCCCGCCCCTCCCAGGAGTCCCCACGCGGCCCGTTTTGGATGCAGGTAAGTGCAGGGCGCATGTGGAGGCCCAGGGAGGGTGAAAAATGGGCCTACCGGAAGTTTGGGAAGGCCGGAAATGGCCCGTTTCTGGCCTCCGGAGCCTGGGGAGGCTGTTTTCACCCTCCTGGAGTCTCGAGGAAAGCCTCCAGAGCCCAGGGAGGGCAAAAATGCCCCTTCCCCGCCGTGGTGCAGGAGGCCAACTAGGCCACGCCCACCATGGTCACGCCCACACAGCAACCGGGCAGAGAACCCCTTGCTAAAATTTTTGAAGCCCGCCCCTGCTTGAAGTGATATATTATTATTGATCAAGTTGGCTAAGGTTGGTGAGAACTGCAGCCTAAGCCATATGGAAGGCCACAGAAGGAATATTTGTAATTAGTACAAGTTGTTTGGCCAGTTTGAGTTTGATCATTGTTACCAAGTAAGGATATGGTGGGAAGTCTTTTCTTCTTATAAGTTCCTATCCATGGAAGTCAATCAAAGATTTCAATTAATGATACATAGAACCAGAATAAAGAGTGGACAGAACACAGTGGAAGTGGGTGGAATTTGCACCACTGAAAATGTGTAGTTCTTTCTTTCATCCTTTTGAAAATTCTCTACTTCACACAAATGGCATTGTAAAGACAAATAGATATGGTGAGTGCAACAACAACAATAATAACAAGATTTCCAAAAGATAATCAGATAGCAGAAGTAGACATGAAGCCTTGGAAATATTAATATAATTAATTTATGACCTCATCCAGCCTTTAAACTACATGGAGGCCCTCTGGCTTCTCTTCTCGTTGCACAATCTTCCATCATTTACCTTGTGATTCCACATTAGAGACCTAAAGATTTCTAGGAATATAGCCCTTAGTATGGATGGCCTGTTTCAGGCACTCAGGAAGGGCAACAGCATTGCTTGTATTTGGGCCTGAACTGGTTGCGAATAGATAATGAATATTCAAATCCTCTTCTCTATGAAGAGTCATGGAATCTTGTATATGCTGAGCTTGCTTTACTAAAATGAAAAAGAATCAACAAGGGGATTCTGTGATTCTTGATGTTTTTAGTGTGTGTGTATGTAGCAAAAAATCTGAGCTGGAACCGGCAGAGTAACAGAGAGTTTTTCCTCTTTGCAGGAAATTCTATAATCTGAGTTTTCTAGAAATCTATTGACCAATCCTTCTCTATCCTGTTTGTGCCTGTAAGTAAGCTTTATGCCTAAACAATCTTTAATGCAAAAGTTTAGTGGGTTAATCTGAGCCTAGCTAGTTGTGTTTCAGCTTAATTTACTGCACAGAATGGCAAGATTACCGTCATAGTTACTATATTGAGTTCCTTGGAGGATAAAAACGTGATAGATTTATTGTTCTTATTGTCCTTTTTCATTTCTCCTACATTTCTTGGTTGAATCGTTTGTTGTAACATCTCTGGTTTGCAGGTATTGATGCTTGACACAGAGCAGGCTAGTATTCAAGATGTCTTTGAATTAAGCATTGTGAAAATTCAAAGTAGGTTGCATCTAGGCTACAGATCTCAACACTTTGCAAACCTGTACTTTAAAAGCATTGTTAGAGCCATGGTGGCGCAGTGGTTAGAATGGAGTAGTGCAGGCTACTTCTGCTGACTGCCAACTGCCTGCAACTGGGCAGTTCGAATCTCACCAGGCTCAAAGTTGACTCAGCCTTCCATCCTTCCAAGGTCGGCAAAATGAGGACTCAGATTGTTGGGGGCAATATGCTGACTCTGTAAACCGCTTAGAGAGGGCTGTAAAGCACTGTGAAGCAGTATATAAGTCTAAGTGCTGTTGCTATTGCTATTGTTCCACTGCTTCTTGCTAACTTTCAATATTTGGGATGAATATAACAACAAAACAGGTATAAAGAGCAAAATCCCTAGGTTACTTAAGACTAATTTTCTTGTCATAATTCAAAACTGGAAGACATAGAATCTGACAAATGTGTAGCATGATTGAATAATTTACCATTCTACTCCTTTTCAGCAAAAGTCACAAAAATCTACCATTATGAATTAAAACATTAAGAATGTCACAGAAGGTTAGTCCAGCTATAGATTCACCTTTTCACTTTTCAGAAGTGACTCAGCTAGTAACTATGACAACAGCCCACTGGCATCATCATGTTCGCTGCTGCCTAGTTCCTGCAGGGAAAGTAAATCTGTGTTTGGGCTATACTATTTCACACTGTGGATAGGGACTCACATTCTGAGTTATGCCTTTACATTAAAAAAAAAAAATTGGAACACATTTTTATTGAATTATTGCTGGGGAAAATTTAAACTGTAAATTCCCAAGGCAATTAAAATATTCAAACTGTAAATAGTATTTTGTTACATAAGTCCCAAAGGTGGCTGTATTAAAAAGAAGGCAGGAGAACATTCAGCCAAATACTGTATCTTCTTGAACTGTCATTCAAGCCAAGTGCCTCAAATGCATGCTAGTTTAATGGATCTCTGGTGGAACAACAGGAGAAATACGCTTAAAAAGAATGTTCATTTAGAAGCTGCCAGTTATACTCACACAACCAACAAATATGGACTAAGATCTCAGCTTTTGAGCATGGCAGGTAGGGAGGAGTACATGGAATCAAGGTAGACAAGGGCAGCTATCATTAAAAGCTATATATAGGGGCATGATATAATATAACATCCTTATCTCTGTTTTGAGAGGTTAAAGGAAAGAAGATTATATATTTGTTGTTGTTCAGTCACTAAGTCATGTCCGACTCTTCATGATTTCATGGACCACATATGCCAGGCCCCCTGTCCTCCACCCAAAACCATGCCCACTGTGTCAATGATACTATCTAGCAGAGGTGGGTTCCTCCCAATTCGGACCGGTTCTCCCGAACCGGTAGCGACCCGCTGGTGACGTCACGATGACATCACCGATCCGGTTCGGTCGGTGCCAGTCCGTGGGTGCCGCCATCTTTTTTTTTAATTTTTTTTTTAATTTTTTTTTCAAATTTTATTTTATTTTTTTTTCTTCTTCACATGCGCACAAGCCGAGTTTCCGGCACTGCACATGCGTCGCCATCTTGTTTTTGGCATTTTTAAATTTTTTAAATTTTTTAAAATTTTTTTGGACAAGGCGTGGCCACGCGGCGCAGGAGGAAGCGAACCGGCAGCGAGGTAAATTAGAACCCACCCCTGCTATCTAGACATCTCATTCTCTGCTGTCTCCTTCTCCTTTTGCCTTCGATCTTTCCAAACATCTTTTCCAATGAGTCCTCTCCTCATTTAGTGGCCAAAGTATTTTGAGTTTCAGATTATACATACCATTGTGATATCTAGAGATCTAGATATGCCTTCCTGGGACAAACTCCAGAACTGGATAAACATTAAAGATTTCATCCTGTATTTGGTCATCTAAGATACAAAGTTCAGTTTTCAGTAGAGGGTTTGAACTCTATCGAATAACATCTGAGGAGTCCCAATAAGGAAGAAACTGATCACATGGTGCCTCCTAGTGTTTAATATAACATTAAGGTACTTAGTTTCTGATATTTTTGAGCAGGAATATACAACTGAATGTCTTCAAAATGTTTTGTAATTTGATTCTCATGGTTTTTTGCCATTGGGCATTTTGGTTAAAAATAGTAGAGATTATATACAGTATAATGGGCAGCACATTGCTTTAGATTTTAAATGCTAAAACAACATCTTGAATTAGATTTGGGGGGGGGATTAAATAAAATAGGTGGAATATTTTCTAGCAACTAGGGTTTGTGGGGCTACCAGATCTGGGCTTCATCATACAAATGGCCACTAGATGACACAAAGAGTAAGGATTAGTTTTTAGTTTTTAGAGAGCCGAGGTGGCGCAGTGGTTAGAGTGCAGCACTGCAGGCTACTTCAGCTGACTTTTAGCTGCAGTTCGGCGGTTCAAATCTCACCGGCTCAAGGTTGACTCAGCCTTCCATCCTTCTGAGGTGGGTAAAATGAGGACCCAGATTGTTGGGGGCAATATGCTAACTCTGTAAACCGCTTAGAGAGGGCTGTAAAGCACTATGAAGCGGTATATAAGTCTAAGTGCTATTGCTATTGCTAGTGGTCATCTGGAGTTTTGTATCTTCTATAGAGTAGCTCTAGAAATTTTGCATGAGTTAGTTTCCAGTTGCTTTTCAACACATGCTGTGAGAAGACAAACAACCCCTGAAAGCTATAAGCATTATTCAACAACATCGCTTGACCAATAATAAAGTGTACACAACACTGTTCGAAAATTAGAGGAACTATCACTAAAGTTCAAGATGGTTGGGTGATTTGTCTTTTAATTAGTCATTTGGTTACAGCAACCTTGTGTCTTTAGCTCAGTGACAACTTCCTTAGAAAAGAGGAATGAAGTTTTCCTGTGTTACTACTGCAAATGTCTGTGTCAGTGTAACCTGTCTGACTTGTATGTGGAAACCACGTTATTTTGGATTGGGTCATAAAAGTCACCACTCTAGCAGATACCAGAATTCTGCAAGTTAATAAAAATAAATGAACAGTTTGTGTTTCAAGTAAAATGTAATACAACCATAAAATTGCAACGAGGTCATTGAAGTGATGGAGGCATGTTGAGTTTTTTTTTAAAAAAAAAACAGTGCAGAAAAATGTTGCCGTATTCAAGGAAACTGATTCATACTGGTCTGACAGGATTAGCTGTAATAAAATATGTCTGAACTGTCCAGATACTTCACCAAATAAGGAATTACACAATGCCAGCTGTTTGATATTCCTATTTCTGGAAATAAATATTTTACTCTTTAAAAAACTACTCAGGGAGAATAAAAGCACACACAAAAAAAATCCTAGACTTACCTTTACAGGATTGCCTTACTGACTTGGAATTCATGGGAGCTAGACTAGATGACAAGCTGGAGGAGCCTTATATTAAGGTAATGCCAGTTCTAATACTAGAACCGGTCCTGAGTTCAAATGTGATTCCCTAGTGATTTTCCAAACAGAATCCCTTCCAGCTCCTACAGAACTGATTTTCATCTAGTCTGTTGCCAAACATTCCACCAACATAGGGAACACTAAGGGGTGGTTTGTCTCCCTCCTGGGCCAGTGAATAATAAAAAGAATTGCCACCATTAACTTTGGACTCTTGTGTAGCATTTATTTATATCGTTAGACACCATAGATAGACCCCAGAATATTTTAAACAGTTTAAATATTTTAAACTACTAAATGGACCAAACAACGGCCATGCAAATATTTGCTCGCTGTTGACTGCAGGAATCTGAACTTCATTCTGTTTTTCTCCTCTCCAGCAACTCCAGCATTGTTGTCTTCTTGAGTTAGATCTTTAAATTGTGTCTCATCCAGGGGTGGGTTCTACTTACCTTCCCTACCAGTTCTGATCGCGACGGAAGTGCGCTTCGCTCCCGTGCGTGCCCCCGTCGTGTCACGCAAAACACCCGGAAATGACCCTCTGCGCATGCGCAAAAGCCTTTGCGCATGCACAGAGGGTTATTTTTCAAGCCGCGGCGACCGGAGAACCGGTTCAGGGGCGTGGACCGCCAGTCTTTGCTGCCGGTTCAGCGAGCAATGGTAAATTTCCGCTACCGATTCTAATGAACCGGTCCAAACCGGCAGCAACTCACTTCTGGTCTCATCTTCTTCTCATTGATAGGATATCCTTCTGTTCTGTTCTGTTCTGTTCTGTTCTGTTCTGTTCTGTTCTGTTCTGTTCTGTTCTGTTCTGTTCTGTTCTACTCTACTCTACCTTACTCTACTCTACTCTACTCTTCCTGCTTCCATCCCTTCTGTCCCCCACCCCCTGTATCTAAAATGCTAGGGCTAATTAATCTGGAGTAATCTGCAATAATCTGGAGTCAATGGGTTTGGGATGATTTTGTTGGTGTAGCCTAATACCCATTTTTCAATTGCAGAGATACACTATGTGAGCCACCTATTTAGAAATTTCACAGAATTCATCAGGATTGCACCCACCTTTGAATTGTTGAAGAGTAATTTAAACTCTTTAAACAACAAAAAGGAACCACCAGAGGGCATCAGAAACTATCATTTCACTTTTATTTAACAGGTTTTGGGTTATCTCTTTTTGGATGAACGATTTCACTTCCGTTTTCTCTTCTTGATCCATTCAACTCCCAGCAAATTCCATAAGGCAGACGTTTTCTGTTATTTTCTGCTTATTTTTCTTTGTTATACAGTGCCAAATTGTTTTTTAATTATTTACTAGACTTGCTAAAGAGAATAGGCTTTATGAAAAGGTGCTCACAGAGAAGAAAATGAAGACAAATGGAATACGTAACAGCAAGAAAATGATTCGAGGGACAGAAAGAATTATATTTAAAAAAAAACAATGTTAGAAATAGGGAGGAAGTGGGGTTTGCATTCCAAATATTTCTGCTAGCACACCAGCTTAGAATATTCTCCAATAATTGCACAATAAACCTGCATAATATTTGTACCAAAGTATTTACTTTTGGGAACAAAAAAGGGGCAAGATTTTGGATATAATTTTCTAATAAAATGTAAATTAATACCGAGGACAATGAAATATACAGTGAAGGGAGGGTTGTGACTGAATAAGGATATTCTCTAAAACTCCATAGCTTCAAATATGCGGATGAGAGTAGATGAAAAGGAATAGTAGAATTCCCAAGCAAAAGGGATCGAAATTTTATCTGATTACAAAACTAGTACTTCTGTGCTGCTGACCTCCAAAAGACCACTAGTGGGCAGCAAACCAGACTGGAAACATAAATAGGCAAAGATACAGGAGTTTCTGATATCTGATATATTATTTAAAATCATGTAAAAGTTATTATGAAAGCATTCTTTCAAGGACTACGGTGTGCTAAATGCAAGCTCTGTTTAAAATGAAATCAGTGTTCAAATTCTTGCACCTTTTTTTTTCTAACACCCGTACAGCTGCTCTCCACATTTTTTCCCCAGGAGAAATGCTTTCATCTTTTTTTGTTTAGATAATAGCCTAATCTAAATTAGGCCTGTTTGGTTCTGATTGTGTGAGTCTTAGAAATGAGCAACTGGCTAAAGGTATGTGAAAGTGGAAGCTAAGCAAGGTCTGGGTTATTTGATATTGGGTGGCAGGCCACCAAGGAATACCAGATTGTTGGTTAGACTTGTAATTTATAAAGAGCGGGCCAGACAGATGCGGTGGTGAACCACTTATGCAACATTGTTGAAAAAATTGCATGGACGTGCCACATTTTCATAGGTAACTGTGGGCACTGGGGAGGTAAGGGGCAACATATATGCTGTGATATCATAACACAAGCATTCTTCATGCATGTTGGATACCTTATCCTTGTTTACCAATTATATTTTTGTGGCACAGAATAAAGGAGGGATCATGTGGGCTCCATTTTCCAGCTCTATTCTTAAAAGTGCTGAGGCTAGAATAACCACATTAATTAACCACCATATTGTTTCAGGTGACTCTGGAAAGTTTCTGCCTTTTGAAAGTCATATAGAAACTTAGATAAATGATTACTGAGTTCTCTTCTCTTTTTAATTCTTGCCTGATGTTTATGTTCTTCCCTGTTTTTGCCTGCCTTTTATCCTGTTTTTACCAGTTAGTTGTGTTTGATCTTTGATGATTTTTAATGAATACACCTCAAGCTATATATTATTTTGCTAGAATAAGTGCATACTCTGATCCAGCTGAGTGGGAGTGTCCTCAGTGCAAAATAAATTGGAAATTATCCACAGTAATTTTCCAACAAAGTTCTTGCATGCAACATTGTGATAAAAGCATGGAAGGATGGATGCTACATCATAATATTATGTTTCATCATTTTGGCTAGCTGCAGATGCTTATGGATGCATTCATCAGGAATGATGAATGGAACACATTTTTATTGAATTATTGCTGGGGAAAATTTAAACTGTAAATTCCCAAGGCAATTAAAATATTCAAACTGTAAATAGTATTTTGTTACATAAGTCCCAAAGGTGGCTGTATTAAAAAGAAGGCAGGAGAACATTCAGCCAAATACTGAAAATCAGTGATCTACTAGTTTCACTGTAATGCTATGCTAGGGAGTTGTGGTAGGAATCTGTTTAAAGTCCACACTTCTTAGGTGAGGGGAGATTCCATAACCTTGCTTCAGGCAATGTAAACCGAAAGTTTGCCATACACTCCAAATATTTTTATAGCATTTGTGGATTTTCTGGTAGATCCTGAGATGGTCCTCAGGAAATTATTGTGGATGTGTTCTCCAAAGAAAGAAACTAAAGAACTCCTCCAGATCACAGCTCTTAAGCAGACAACCAATCCTATGACATTCTATTTCACAGATAGAATTTCATCCATCTTCAATTTATGAATTGCCAGCTATAGAGACAGCAAGATTTAGGGTAGCTTGCTTTCTTGCCAGTTCTGGGATGGGAGGGAAGCAGAGCAAAGAGCTGCCTGAGTGTGGTTTAAATGTATAGTGACCTAACTTGGATTAGAATAATGCATATACTCATTTCCACAGACCTTTGATTTTGCACTGGCATTGGATGTAAATCTAATGGGAAGGAAATGACAGGAAAAGAGAGAGCACAGAGTGGATTGTAGAAAGGAAAAGAGAAAAGTGGTATAACAAATATTGATTGAAGAGGGGGCTTTTTAAGACAGAAAGTGCAGCTAATAAATACAGTATAAGGGAATAAGTATGGTAAAATAGCAGGACACATAACCTTTTCATCTCAACTGCAGCAAAATGTTCTTCTAATGGGCGTAGAAGCAGTTCACCTCTTCAGAGAAATAATAGCTTTGAAAAATGGTAAATGGCAATAAGCATTGCTTTCTCCCTTTACAAAAAATAAATGTCAACATTAGTCAACATGAGCCACAGTGGCACAGTGGTTAGAGTGCAGTACTGCTGACTGCCGGCTGACTGCAATTTGGCAGTTCAAATCTCATCAGGCTCAAGGTTGACTCAGCCTTCCATCCTTCGGAGGTGGATAAAATGAGGACCCAAAATTGTTGGGGGCAATATGCTGACTCTATAAACCGCTTAGAGAGGGCTGTAAAGCACTGTAAAGCGGTATATAAGTCTAAGTGCTATTGCTATTTAAAAAATGAACTTTTACATCTCTTCTGGGAAAATATTTCAGGTTCAAAAGTACAGATAGTTCCTCCTCTTTTTTTTTTTACTTAACTAGAGGCTGGAGAAAATTCTAACAGCCAGATACCCATCATATGACTTCTTCATTTTTACATCCAAACCCCAAATTGTTCAGATTCTGAATGAAATGCAAGTAAATAATAAAGCTGTACCCCTCTCTAAAGATGCAATATTATTTCACCTCTGGAAAACCTCCTGTTACCTTCCTGTGAAACTGAGTGATGATCCCCACAACAAACAACCCTACCCCAAACATTGTCTGCCCCTTCTGGAATTGGATGAGCAAAGAAGAACACAATTTTGTGAGCTCCAAGCAGTGGTGGGTTGCTGCCGGTTCGGACCGGCTCTTTAGAACCAGTAGCTCTGACTCCAAGCCGAGAGTAAACCGGTTCTCTGTGTCCCTGAAAGTGGGCCCCCCCCCTCCCCCCCCCCCCCCGCCGCTGTCTCTCTCTCTCTCTCTCTCTCTCTCTCTCTCTCTCTCCCTCCCTCCCTCCCTCCCTCGTTTATGCTGCCCTTTATTTCTGCTTCTGAAGCCCACCTGATCATGGGCGGCAGATTGAATTGCCGCTCCGCAGCTGTTTTCCGTGCTCGTTGGCTCATTTGCAACACGGAAGGGTGTTTTTTTTTAAAGTACTGAGCATGCGCAGAGGATCATTTTCAGGAAGGGACGTGCAAAACGTGCACTTCCCTCGCAATGCGAACCGGTGGGGAAGGTAAGTAAAACCCACCCCTGGCTCCAAGCTACAACTAACAAGACAAGGAGATTAAAATATGTCCATTAGTCTTCTCATAAGGGTGAACCTGATTTATTTACTTGTTTGTTTGTTTGTCATATTGCCTCATTTCCCATGTGAGATAATTTTAAGGTAGTATATTATAATAAATAATCAAACAAAATTGACTTAATCACAACAATAACACTTCAACAAATTTAACACTTAATATAAAATTTATATTGCAAGAAGAAATGGAAAGGAGGCAAGAATAACCTCTAGCATTTCCATAGTATGAAAAAATCATACTAAAAAATCTGCAGTGGGCCAATCTGATTCAGAAGTGCTGTGTATCAGATTGGGGTAGATCGCTTACCTACCTTTTTCTGTCCTTCGTTACCACCATCTCCTCCCCAATCCTTTAACCACTGGTAAGAAAGGCAAAATAACACCAAAGAAAATAGTTCTTTAAAAAGTCACATTTTCAGTGAGGCCAGGGCTGTCAAACTGGCCACGCCCACGCCTGGTTTAGCGAAGTGGGGGGAAAGTCCCGATACATTATGTGATGCCGCTGTGACGACATGAGTTGACACCCCTGCTCTAGGCCCTTGTCTGGGAGGGAGGGAAAGAGTTCTCACTACTAAACTGTTCAACTAAAATGGATTAGCTGCTAATTAACCTCAGTTGTTTTGGGGCTAAAAGAATCCTCTTTGGATTAGTTGTTGGTTCATTTGTCTGGATAAAGCTGTTCATACAACTCCCTAAATTCTTATTTAGGCATATCATACAAACAAGCCAGTGTGTAGGGAAAGAATTTATTTATTTATTTATTTATTTATTTATTTATTTATTTATTTATTTAT
>QLTV01012184.1:2226635-2240119 GCA_003457575.1 Thermophis baileyi | reverse complement strand
CTTTCTTCCTTCCTTCCTTCCTTCCTTCCTTCCTTCCTTCCTTCCTTCCTTCCTTCCATCTTTCCTTCCTTCCTTCCTTCCTTCCTTCCTTCCTTCCTTCCTTCCTTCCTTCCTTCCTTCCTTCCTTTCTTTCTTTCTTTCTTTCTGTTTTTCTTCCTTCCTAACATCTTTCTTTCTTTCACGGCGGGAGAGCCGGCGCTAGGCTTACCTTCCTGGTGAGGCTCGGAGACCGCCCGGCACACCCATCCGCTGGCTGTCCACTTTCTGCCTGCCCCGCCAAGGCCCCCATCAGCCCGGAGCCCGGCAGACCCTGAGGCCGGCGGAGCTCCATAGGTGCGCACCCCAATGCACACCAAAGGTCCCGGAGCCAAAGCCGGGAAGGCAAGAGGGGCGGTGGCGGCAGCAACCGTGCTCCGGTAGCGTCGCGTCCCGTATCATGTGCCGTCCAGGAGCACGGTCTCTGGGGTGGCGGGGGCCTTCCTCGCCCGGAGACCGTGCTCCCGGACGGCACATGATAGGGGGTGCGACGCTGCCATAGCGCGGTTGCTGCCGCCGTCGCCCCTCTCACCTTCCCGGCTTCAGCTCCGGGACCTTTGTGCACCTATGGAGCTCCGCCAGCCTCAGGAGACCCGTAGAGAGCCGGCAGATGGGCGTGCTGGGCGGTCTCCGAGCCTCGCCAGGAAGGAGCGCCGGCCGGGCCCACGTGCTCCCGCCTGTCCCTCGCTCCAGCCGTCTCCTGGGAAGTTCATGGGAAGTGGTGGTGGGCGGAGCTGGGTAGGGCGGAGCTGCCGGTGCAGCAGCGCCCAGTGAGGAAGGCTAGGCGGGGAGGCGCAGCCGATTGTCTCGTTGTCCCATGGGGTGGATGGGCTGGAAGAAGCGCGGTTGAGCGGGGCCGGGGCAGTGCAGCCTATTGTGCCTTCTCTTGCCCCGCTCTCCATCCTGGAGGGCTGCGCATCCCGCCCCCGCCAATCCTCCGTAAAACCACCCGCCCCGTTTCTGCAAAGGCAGAGCCCTGCAGGGCGATCTGAAGAGGGATGCTGTAGAAAAGGCTGCCTTCCACCCGTGCCTCCCGTGCCAGCTCTGCGGGACTTGGGGCTCTGAAGCAGCCCACTGACTTCCAACCCGGCGCCGCGGTCCGAGTTCCCAGAGTGGCTCCGGCGGTCAGCTGGGCTGATCCGCAAAGAGAGCAGGCAGGTGGCCGGTTGAGAATCCAGTGGGCTGCTTTGGAGCCACAAAGTGCCGCGGAGCCGGCACGAGTGGAAGGCAGGAAAAGTGTGGCGGGAAAAGCAGCGAGTGGGCGATTGGGTGGACATGGGCGGCAGGGGCGCAGGGACAGGACCGGTTTGGTGAACCACCTTCCACCCCCTTGCCCCTCTTAGCGCCCCTCTGCTGCCACCCTTGCCTCTTAGCACCCCCCTTAAATCATCCCACCGCCCCCCAGGTGGCGGTACCGCCCACTTTGGGAACCACTGCACTAAACTGAAAAGCAGGAGTTCACTCCAGGGCTA
The DNA here is from genome assembly GCA_003457575.1 of Thermophis baileyi. NCBI lineage: Eukaryota > Metazoa > Chordata > Lepidosauria > Squamata > Dipsadidae > Thermophis > Thermophis baileyi. The sequence continues at coordinate 2,238,611 of QLTV01012184.1, read as the reverse complement.
TTGACCGATGAGATGTTGCAAAGTCACAGAAACTGGTCAGCAATTCTTTTAACCTTCATAGAATCATACAAATAGAAGGAGACATTTAGATCACTGAATCTAACCCTTTGCTCAGTGCAGGAATCTGTTTAATCTCTAGCTAAATACATGTAGTGAGAGGGAGCCCTCCACTCCAGTGGTGGGTTTCAAATTTTTTTACTACCGGTTCTGTGGGTGTGGCTTGGTGGGCGTGGCATGGCTTGATGGGTGTAGCTTGGTGGGCGTGGCAGGGGAAGGATACTGCAAAATCTCCATTCCCTCCCCACTCCAGGGGAAGGTTACTGCAAAATCCCCATTTCCTCCCAATCAGCTGGGACTCGGGAGACAGAGAATAGATGGGGGCGGGGCCAGTCAGAGGTGGTGTTTACCGGTTCTCCGAACTACTCAAAATTTCCACTACCGGTTCTTCAGAACTGGTAAGAACTTGCTGAAACCCACCTCTGCTCCACTCCCAGGTAAATGATTCCACAACAAACTTTGCTGGAAGTTTTTCTTAACATTCATAACTGAATCTGCCTTTCTGTAATTCATTAAGTTCATTATTTCATGTCTTGCACTTTAGAATGATGTGCTTGTTTTCTATAAGATCCACTCAGTGATTTTGAGAGAGCACTTGTATCCCTCCAAACTCTTCCCATCTCAGGATTAAACATGCCTGGCTTCTTCAGTCTTCCTTCAGAGTTGTTATGTTGCCCTTTTTCTGAATCTCTCCATTTTTCTCCAGATCCTTTTATCCTATTAGGTATATAGTGACTGGATTCTGCTGTGAAAATTTATGAATGTCAAGAAAGGGAAGGAGAGAGGAAAGATAGTTGGATTCCCTGGCTTTCCAAGACAAGAAGATTTCAATGTTGCATCTACCATACTCCGTCTACTAAGTAGGAAAAAGATAGAGACCTTAAGATGACCAGAAAAAGACTATTTCTTCCTTCACTGATTTTCCTGTTTGGCAGCAGAACAATATGGAAAAAAGCAACAGCAGCGACAACAAATTAAAAGAAGATATCTCATTCCATCTGACAGATAAGAGACTGGTACTGAGGTGGGAAACATCTGCACATTTGAACTGTCAAGGCCATGTTATCAACCCAAAGATAACCACTTTAGATTTGTTCTCTTATCCTGCTTCCCAGCTGGGGCAGGTCGCTGGCAGACAGGAAATGTCAAGCAATCCATTGGGTTGCATTGTTTGGTGGGACATGACTCATTCTCTCATAAGTGTGTATCAAAGAGATCATAACAAAATATAAAAGCATGAGAAAATTATGTCATTGCTATAATTAATACATAATTATTTGCTTACCATGACCTAATACTGTATCCTAAATTGAACGAAAGCCATCTATGTCTTGTTTCTTTAGGAAAGAAGAACAAGTAGCTGAAACCCCCTCCCCAAAATATCAAAGCCTGTAGCAGAACTGTATTTTTCCACCTCTCATAATCATCATGTATTTTCAATGTATTCTTTCTCTTCTGATAACCTATATTTATTTTTCTCACTTGGAGGTGGTAAAACATGCCAGATACTATATGAAAATATAATGTTAATTTCTGGTTCTTTTTGTTTTTCTTTTTTTAAACCCCTACCCCCACCCCCAATCAGCCTATGGCCCTTTCTAGAGGCACCAAACACATTTAATCAGACTGTTTATGGAGGATGATTCAGAGCAGAGCTATGGGTGACTCATTGGTTTTGGACTCACAGCCTGCTGAATGTCTTAGGGAGGGGGAGCAGTCAGTATTTAAACCTGAACTAAAGTCAGTTGCAGCTAAAAGTCCAAATTATACTGGTCGACCAATTTTGCCAGGCATATTCCTGGATTAAAAACTGACCCCCAGAAAAGGGCAGACTTCAGAACTGATGATTCGCCCCCATTACAGATCCACCCTCCCCATTCGTTACATTTATCTTTTAGAAACAATAAGACCCATTGTTGTTTGTGGCTAATGTTGGCAATAAGGTTAAAGGATAGGAAAAGCCATGAGCTTTCAGGGGGATTGTAAAATGCTACAAAAGCTAAGTATTCTAAATGTTTTATTGCATTAAACTTGAAGTAAAAAAAAGTTCAAGAGACAACACACCTTCCTTTCACTGAATTGCAAAACAAATACTAAATGAAAGGCTGTCAAAAGCCCTGCCTGTTTGCATAATGCTTGCTGATTCATCATTTGCGGTAGATTGCAAGAGCAAACGGCATATAGGAAGCAGAGATTGCAATGCCCCTTGTAAATGACTAATAAATTATATTTGCAACAAAAATATACTGTATTGTGATTTAGACTTTTGCTGGTATTTTAACATGATGTGATTACATAAACAAAATATATCTGGGGCATAGCCTACCCTAAAGAGTTAAATTTGATTAATAGTCATACTTACTCATTTGGTACAAAGTCCACATATTATAATTGTAGCATTATTAGCTACATAGAAATGGGTTTAACGTTAATTTCAGGTGTTTTAATCATTTATGTTTATTTTAAATGTTTAACAACACATAAACAAATACCAATATTCAGACAGAAGATGTACTGGTTTCATTGTAAGTAAACCTACATAGCAGGGATAATATATATGTTAAGTTTTACTTGGCTTTTGAGTGGAATTGTGGAAGCTCTACTCCAGAAAAGAGAAGGTGAGAGGAAACAAAAATTGGATTTAATTTAATCTAATTTATATTTAACTAGCTGATACCCGTGCTTCACTATGAAACTATGTGATGGGGCTTGATAAATTGACACTTCAAGCTTGAAAATTAATGAGTAGTTAAAAAAGGGACTATATTATTTCATTAGAGATGATAAGCTAAGTTTCTGTTACAGATGAAGAAATTATTTGCATAGCATAGAATTTAAATTTGTCCCTCAGATGAATTGCTCAGGACATCCCTGTACACAACATTCCTGGTTTTGCTCTCTGGCTGGAGGATGACCAGGCTGTCAGGTGAACTGACTCTGGAGCATGCCACATAGAACTGGCCATGGGAGAAACAGGCAGCTTCCCTTACTTGTGTTTTCCTAATCGCATCTGTAAATCTTTTCCTCCGTTTTTGCCTCTTTTCCCTTTAACTGGTGTTACAGTAGAAGGAACAGATTCGTCTGAACTGAGGAGGAAAAAAAGGGGAAAAATCTGTCTCTGCCTACCAGCATCCATCGGTATTCATCTGGCTAGCATGGCTTAGCTCAACTGTTCTGTAGTAAAGCTGCTTGCTGCTGTGAAAGCAAAAGCGAAACTAAACTCCTCTGCTTGTGTTTTGCATTTGGATCAGATTTCTTTTCAGGTGGGGAGGGGGGAGTAGAACTCCTTAGCATCAGAGCTTGTTAATATTAATATAAGAAATACTCATGCTGCGATGGTCATTTTGAAAAATCCTTTCTTAGTGAGCACCTAGAAGCCAAGAGGAACATACGTGGCAAATTTTAAGTTTGTAGGCTTTGCGGTTCTGGAGATTTCGTGATTAATGCGTGAGTGGTTTTCGCATTTATATATATATAGATTAAGAGGATATAAGAGAGCCAGTTTGATAGAGTGGTTAAAGCACCAGGCTAGAAACCTGGAGACTTTGAGTTCTAGTCCCATCTTAGGCATGAAGCCAGCAGGGTGACTTTAGCTCAGTCACTCTATTTCAGCCCTAGGAAGGAGGAAGGGCAAACCACTTCTAACATTTTGCCAAGAAAACTGCAGGGAATTGTCCAGGCAGTCACCAGGAGTCAAGACTGACCCAAAGGTGTGTGCACATGCATGCATATAAACACACACATGTAAATAAAATTAATATGATCATCCCCCTAGTCATGCATTTTTTACATTGAAAATTATACTAAATAACTTTCTGAGGTCATTGGGATAGTTCAGGAACTGTGTATGGACTCCTGGCTCAGTTCTAAATCAATCACAAAGCTTTGTGAGATTCAGATTTTTTTCTGCTTTCAAAGAGTTCCATTGAATTCCATGGACTTTCTTCTCATCCAAATTTAATCCAAATCACTGAAACCTTGTTTATTTAAACAGAGTGTCAAAAATGTCCAAAGTGGTAAGAAAGCCTTCAAGCTGAACTCAACTCTTGGTGATTACACCAACACATTCATGCAGTTTTCTTGGCAACAGGACCAATGTGGCTGCCACTGTAGCTTTTGGGGGATTTTTTTTTCAACTCATCCAAGTACTAACAAAATCCAACTGCTTAGCTTTTTGAATTTAGCCAAGGATAGCTGTGAAATTGCAAAACCATACACCTATTTACTGAATATATAAATAGAGCTTTTTTCTCCCTACAAAAATGCAGGCTCAAGTGTTTCTCACAACTTGAAAAGCAGTGCCTTCATTAATGTTTTCTATTTATTACCCCTTTCTGATGCCATATGCACAAAGAGCCTGCAGTTGATCAGTTATACCAGAGCTGTCAAACTCCCAGCCAGCGGACCGGATGCGTCACACACTGGCCATGCCCATGCCCGGTTTAGCGAAGGAAAAAAAATCCCGATATGTCACGTGACACCGCGGTGACAACGTGAGTTTGACAACCCTGAGTTATACTATTTGCTGCATTTACTTTTATTTCAATTGAAAATGTTCATTGCTCTTTACATTAACTAAGGAGCCAATAAAATGGTGGAATAAATAGTTAGAGCAGGGATTTTGAATATTGGTTTTGTGAAACTCTCTTGAGTCTCGCTCATGCATCTGAGTAATTGGAACATATGAAATGGCCACAGTAAATACTCCCAATTGGAAGTTACAATGCATGGCCGACCATTCCAACGTAACTGCTCATTAGGCCAAATGGTTAAGATCTCACAGAGGCTTTGAGGCAATGTGTCTTTTGGGAAATACTCTACTATGATAACTTGATCCTGACTGAAACAAAGCTCAGTTGCCCCTGATCATTCTACACACTTCCAGGACATTGTCCAGTCAGCCCAGAAAAAGAAAATGGTGACAGAAATGAGCCGAGGTGGCGCAGTGGTTAGAGTGCAGCACTGCAGGCTACTTCAGCTGACTGCTAGCTGCAGTTCGGCGGTTCAAATCTCACCGGCTCAAGGTTGACTCAGCCTTCCATCCTTCTGAGGTGGGTAAAATGAGGACCCAGATTGTTAGCAATATGCTAACTCTGTAAACCGCTTAGAGAGGGCTGAAAGCACTATGAAGCGGTATATAAGTCTAACTAAAAAAAATGGGATTTGTAAAATTCTGCAACATGCGGAAAAAGGGATCATCGTCAGACAGAAACCTGGATCCCCAATGATGCTGAAGGCTGGGAGGTTCAGAGCAAATAAAAGAAGTGCAGTCAATCCCGATTTACTGACATTTAATTGATCAACTTCACAGAGTGCAGAATACGTTTAATACATTTATTTATTCAGTCCATTTATATGCGGCTCCATTTTTAGAAATGCTGATGTTCAAACTCTTTTTATATTAGAAAGTATTCTAATATAGATTTTCTTAGGACAAGACATAACAGTGAGAACCCACAACATGAATGCCTTTCAAAGGGGATTAGACACATTTAGGGAGGATAAGGTTATCACTGTTATTGTTTGGGATGAATATAGAATGGCTGAGCTCTTTTATTGCATTAACTCATAAATTATGATTTACAGATTAAAGTGCCTGAAGCCACACATTGTGCTGAGCCAAAATAAAGCAAACTGCATTATGGTTTAACAGAATGTGGCTAAGCAGGAGAAAATTATTGTTCTTGCTTAATTGTTAATTTCCCATAGGCATCTGACTGACAGCATGAAAATAGAATGCTGCACATAGGTCTTTGGTCTGATTCAGAGTAACTTACACCATTATGTAAAGCCCATGATTTTCTATAAATCAACATTCTTTATAGTTTTGTGTTTGTCTCTTTCAAGTCACACAGATATGGGTGTGGCATGAGAACTAAGGAAGCTGACAATTGTTTTAGGTTTACATGTTAGGGTTTATTGCCTTAACCTTTTGTGATTTGGCTGGTGAAGCCAGTAGCTGATTATGTTGTTTTTACCTAGCTTGTACAATAAAAGATACTATTGGGAATATTATCATTTTTTTCTGTTTTCATTAGTGGCTCTGAATCTGAATTCCTGAGAATAATACATCTATCTAAATTCTGGGTATTACCTTGAATATCAGTAATGAGAGATGCAGTTTAGAAATACGTCAAAATATTGGGGTGATTAATTATGACTAATGTTGATTGATAATTGATAATAACATTAGTTGTTTAATTATTTGTCACTTGTTCCTGTTCATAGAAATGACACATCTTTGTACAATTTTTAGCATTTATCTTTCTATTTATTTCTCTGTTAAAACATGATTTAGATACACTAGGAGATAACCATTCTGCTTTATGATGACTCCAAATCCATCTGGACATGCACCCACAATTTCTAGTGTATGAGTGAGTTTCTAGTGAGTGTGGCTGGGTTCATGTATCAGACTAAGCCATCGTTTTCTTTAACCACAATTTATAAACTACATCATAATGATTTTCATTATAACAGTAAGCTATCACTCAGGGATTATATTTGAAAACTGTCACATTCACTCACTGTACTAACACCAAACCCAAGCCACCCTATTAAATCCAGGCAGACAGTTTTAGCATATGTCATTAATCCTGAGCTGGTTAAATGTATTATGTTTGCTTTAGTCTGATTCTGCCAATCATAGGTTTAGATCAGGGGTGGGTTCTACTTCCCTTCCCCTCAACCTCGATGGGTTCACATCAAATCGGAAGTGCGTGTTTTGGAAGTGAACCAGGATAGCACAAGGCCTCCCACTCCCATCCCCCGAAGCCACCCCAGGAGAATACCATGGTCGATGGTATCGAAAGCCGCCGAGAGGTCAAGTAGAGCAAGGATTGATGCACTAACCCCATCCTGCTCCCGCCAGAGATCATCCAAAAGTGTGACCAATGCCATTTCTGTCCCAAATCCAGGCCTGAATCCTGATTGTTAGGGGTCGAGATAATCTGTTTCATCCAGAAACCTCTGGAGCTGCCGCGCGACCACCTTCTCAACAACCTTCCCCCAAAAGGGAAGATTGGAGACAGGTCGGAAATTATTGCTGGAGTCCAGCGATGGCTTCTTAAGAAGAGGGCCGACCACAGCCTCCTTAAAGTGCTGGGGCACTGCCCCCTCCTGTAGGGAAGCATTAATCACCGCCAGAATCCACCTGCCTGTCACCTCCTGGGAAGCTTTCACAAGCCAGCTTATATCATTCCTTATTTCCAGGATATTATTTCATCCCCATGTTTATGTTTACAGGACACATAAACAGAACTTATTAACCTTATAGTTGTTTCTACTTCAAGGAAACCACTATAACAATAATACCTATCAATCAATATTGCATATCACAGTCATCAGAGATTATACAAATCTAATCAGTCTAAGTAATCTTCGATTGCCAAATGAGGATCAGAAAACAGAAAAAAAAGAGAGAGACTTAATACAATACTATCAAACAAAACAAATCAAGTAGAAACAGACCTAACTATATGGTTTCCTTTATAATCAAACCCCAAATGTTTTTTTATTATATTTTCATTTCAGTATCCTACTGAGGTCCCACTTTTTTAAAAGTGGTAGACAGCTGAAGGTGTTTGTTTCTAGCTAAAGCAAATGCAATTTATCTCAAGCCAATTAGCTTTTAGTAAATAAAAAAATGTTTCCTTTCATGGTGGTGAAGATACTCCCTTCTTATACAATCCTTGGAATTCAAATGGGCAACACCCAGCTAACTTGTCAAATACAGTATAACTTCCTTCTGAATTTCAAAGTGAAGTCTTCCTGTTGGTTATAATTTTTACCTGTCTTACATATTACTCAGTGCTTCTTCCCATTATGTCTGCTTCTGTATAGACTGCAGAATATTTTGGTAAAAGGAATAACATCAGTGGAAAACATAATGAAACAGGTATTTTAAAAATGCCATTGCTATGACTCTAACAATATTGCATCAAGCAAAATAGGAATGAATATGGAAAGGAATGAAAAACAATAGCATAGAAAATAAACAGGCCTTAATTCATTCAAATTAAATCATTCAAGTACTGTAATGATTATTGAAGATGTTTTTCAACAGAATTAAAAAGCAGCACAAATTTTGAATTAAATAATAAAGAAAAGTAGTAAGAAAGTGAAAAAGAAATTGAAAAGAAAAAGAAAGTGAAACATAGAAAAATAATAAAGTGAAAAGACATATAATAGAAAAGAAAAAAGGAAAGGAAAATAGAATCAATATAAAGAAGCAGCTTCCAATCTCCTTAACAGCAGTTATAGATACATTTATATTTTAATCACACTCTCTGTTACATCATCATTTCCTTCTTTCCTCAAGCTAAATAAATCGTGTTCATTTTTTCTCTTTTTTTTCCCCAGTAAAAGATTTCTTCTCTCTTCCAGTCCATGCACCAAATGACAATACAGAACTATGGTTACAACTATTGGGAACAATTTTGTACATACAGATTCACTGCAGTAAACACATATAAAAATAATATTTCATTCCTTTTTTCTAATTGACTACCCATTAAGCCCATCAAAAATGTTCTAGTTTCAGTTGTATGTTTTATCTTTAAAATGTTTGTATCATTATACGTATTTGATATTTGGCTTTTTCTGGTCTAATTTCTAAAAGACATGACATTAGAAATAAAGTTATCTGCCCACTTTGATTATGATGTAATACATTTGAAACATCAGATTAAGCTGAGTACATGCTCAGCCACAATGAAATCATCTACATCATGGCAACATCATGTGACATTAGTGGCATGACATGACTAATGTAAATTATACAATTCATATCAATTGCACGATAATGTAATGATGTACATGACATCACTTTCCCCCCTACCTCCTCTCTTGATAGTTATGTGCTTTCCTGGTTGTTTCTGGAATAGGGTAGACCAAGGCAATTATTCAATATATTTGATTTAGATATATGCTAAATTGAGGCCTTTTGCGCTCATATTTGCATGTGATTAACATAATATGATTGATTCAGTTTTAACTTTTGTGTGAAGTTAGTCAGTTTTTTTTAACCCATGCTTTATTTTGTGATTTAATTTTTTTCAGTTTGTGACTTAGCCAGTGTTGTGATTGATTTAGTAAATCAGTCAAGAAAACCCAAAATACATATCAATTGCACGATAATGTAATGATGTACATGACATCACTTTCCCCCCTACCTCCTCTCTTGATAGTTAATAATATGCAAATGTGGTATGATCTTTTTTATTCTTTTATACTATGTTTTATTTTTCCTCAAATATTCTTTCAATATTGGTACTATTGTAGTACCAGCTCAGATTTACTTCCAGACTTGTGCAGTGTTGCGCAATGTTTACTGGTATTCAAATCTGAGCTGATTTATTTTTTTGTTTTCTAAAAAAAAATGAGCAGAGCTTACAGGCGGACTTTTATTAACATGAAGACACTGTACCAACAGCACATTATCCCACAGAGCCTCAACACCTTGATTCTGATTGCTGTCTGTAGACATTTTCAGAATACAGCTTTCTCCCAGTCCATCCACCAATGACAATATGGAACTATAGTTACAGCCTTTGGGAAAAATTAGCTGTTATTGACATCAACTTCCAGTAGGATTTTAGTGCAGAAGACTTTGTGTCCAAGCAGCTCCCTTTATAGTCCCTGCGACTGTTATTTTCTTTTATTTACACTCAGATACATGCACACATGTGGGGAAATGGTGAGGGACCTGCTAGCAATTCATACTATTTTCTTTTTGTGTGGAGTCAGTGAAATAATGTTTATTGCTTCAAGTCCAGTGATGGCTTAGGGCAAGGCACTAGCTGAATTGCTCTTTTAATTAGCTGGAGAGCACAGTGATTGGCCCAGGATGTCTCATCGTTTTTAAAAAATAATTGAAATAATGAGAGTGGTAACTCCAACACATCTGGATAAACTTGCTTAGAGAAGGCTGATCTAACATACACTATTTGGAAATAGCTGATACCAGCAAATGAGTGTTCATATACTAACTATAGTAAGGCCTGGTCTATGTAGCCAATTGCTTTCATCTTGTTCTTTTCCAACCACACCTATTTTTATGTCAGCGGCCTAATTGATTCATGCTTAGTGTGAGCCCTGCCATGAGAAAAATAATTGGAAATCCTATTCACCCTATACAGAGAAGTTAAGATATTCTAAGCTTCTAAAGTGACTGCCAGAGGCAAGACTAAAAAGGAAAGTCAACCATACCATGCATTTATGTTAAGTTTATGCTTGTCTGATTTCTCATGTCATCTAAAGTCAAGTGAAATATTTATTGCTATTATTCACCCATTATTGAAAAATCAAGAAATGTCCACTGGTTCTCAAGGCTCACAATGGCTATCACCAAAACCATTTCAATTTATCTGCATTCTTATCAGATACGTTGTGGATTATGTCCCACCAATATACTTACAATTTGTGCAACCAATTTTGGCAATGTCATTAGGCAACAAAGTTTCCTTTTTTTCCTTGTCTACTACTAGACAATTGAATGATAGTATTTCTAAGCAGCAAGATACAAAGCACTAGAACAGTCGATAAAAAATAATTATTGAAAATATACCCTATGAAAGAGTGTCTTATAGTACCATGATGAGCAAGTGCAGCCCAGAGTTAGTGTGGATCTTAAACCCCTCTTTTTTATATAACTGTTGGAGCCCTTTCAATGGTGCCACTAAATTTCTGCAATGAAATTGCTGAAAACTGGCAGCATAATAACCACCCTTGAGGCAGGAAGTACATGAACATTGGTCCTAAAATAAACCTGAAACAGAAAATAAACACTGTTACTCTCCCTACAAAGAAAACTTGGGGGGGAAAACCACAACCTACTTTGCCCAGCTAGAGGAGATGCTTCTATTCACAGGATTCAGGCTCTCAAATAAACATTAAAGTGTGACTTCCAGCTACTAGAGCTTGCCCAATTCTGCTGTAGTCTGATTGAGGTTAGTGTAGCATACCATAAAAGCTTTCAGAAACCGCAGCCCAGAAAATGGCTATTGAGAAAATATTTTGGGGGTGGTGTTGTGGCGTGGCAACAGAGTAAACTAGTCTAAGTCATGAGAAGTTAGTTAATATGAAAGTATTGTAATTAACAATTTTGTTAACTCAACAATAATATAGGAACACTAATTGTTTCTTTGGAATTGAACTGCAAGTCTACTTACAATGTTTCAGGCTGTCTCCAGGTTAAAAATGAGTTCTGTTCCTAAGTCTGCCTTTAACTCAAATATGTATGTAAGGTGGAACTTATGCACGGACTGTCTATTACTAAAAAATGGCAGACAGCATTCTCCTTCGGTAGTTTGATGAACCAATGAAACTGTATAATGTTGTCATGAACCGCTGAAAACAGGCTGTATATTAAAAATGTGCAGCTTCAGCGATTCATTAAAACATTGTACAGCTTCAGCAGTTTATTGGCTTGAGGTAGGAGAACATCGTCCATCATTTGTAGTAATAGACAACCTATTCATAAGTAAAAGTTGTCTGTAAGGTGAGTGTTCTTGACCTAGGGGCTGCCTGTATACCCTGTATACTGCTAATTGTGCACAAAGTGGGGGTCTCCTATGAAGGGATGGCAAGTTCTCCGGTGCTAACACTATATAGCAGTGATGGCGAACCTTTTTCTCCTCAGGTGCCGAAAGCGCGTGCGTGCGCGCTATCGCACATGCGCAAGTGTCCACACCCATAATTCAATGCCTGGGGAGGGCAAAAACGGCCCCCCCCGCCCCCCCAGAGGCCCTCTGGAGGCCAGAAATGGCCCATTTCCTGACTTTTGGTGGGTCTGGTAGGGCCTCTGGAGGGCCTCCGGGGAGGTGGAGAAGACCATTTTCGCCCAGGCTCCTAGAAAGGCTCTGAAGCTTGGGGAGAGAAACAAAAATGGGACTTCCGGGCCAACCAGAAGTTGGCAAA
>QLTV01012184.1:2199318-2213311 GCA_003457575.1 Thermophis baileyi | reverse complement strand
TGTGTGTGTGTGTGTGTGTGTGTGTGTGTATATGTATATGTATATGTATATGTATATGTATATGTATATGTATATGTATATGTATATGTATTTCGTTATATTTATCCATACAAAGTCCATGCTATAAAGGTTAAGTCACTCTCTCATTGCCTAGGGAAGATAGGAACTTCTAATTCTTTATTCCACTTATCTCTTTTTTGCATATCAAATTAATTTATTGATAACAAATATCCATAAAAACTAATAGAATTTTAGTTTTAAAAGACGTAACCAGATGTCCCAGTATCATGGGTGTCTGAACCTGAAAATGCTGTTGATCCAAGGAATGTTGTTAACAAACATTGTAGCTGTAAATATTGCCACTAAATTACATTTGATAGATATTTCTCTCTAAGCAGAGTGTATGTTAAAAGTTCATTCACATCATCTATCATTTTCTGCTACTTTCCCTTTCACTCTTGCTTTTTGGTATTGCTCGGAACCTTTGGCTTGTGCTGTTAGTCCACATAAGGCGATTTATGAAATAGGACATAATTTAGTTGAATGGGTCTTATTTGGAGATGACATTTTTCTGTTTATTTCTAAATTTCACATTATAATTCCTATGTTGATGTAGATAATTGATTCCTTTAATCAAATAGCAGGACATTCTATCAACTTGTCCAAATCAGAGTTGATTTCAATACATAAAAAAATCTGGTCACTGATCCATTTAAGGAATATCAATTCCTTATTAGTACCAAATCCATTAAATATTTGGCTATATATATACTGAAAAGATATAACCCAGCAACATGTAATATAAATAAAATATATAAAAATGTTTCTTCAGATATGGATAGATGGGAGTCACTATGCCTCATCCCTTAGGGAAAGGTGAATATTATTTCCAGACCAATTTATATTCTGAGAGGAATTCTTGTTCAAATATCCAGAAAATATTTTCAGAAAATAAACTTTTTGTTTAGAAATTTTCAATGGGGTTCTTTGATTCCAAAAATATCTTTACAGCCAATGCCATTAAATGAGGGAGGATTTGGTTTTTCGAATCCCAGCCATCTGAGATACAAAGTTTGAAATTTAAGATATTATAAAACACATGGGAAGTTAACGTGGGTTTTAATTAAATATTACACCATATTTAGTTTCTATCTTGTCTCCACTTATTGGAGCCTGGACCAGAATACCTCTCAAAGGCCCAGATCTGAAGTTGTGTACTATTGGACCACGGACACCAAACCATGCTGTATCAAAAATTACGTGAATCAGATTCCAAGTTTTTTCAGTAAACTTGAATGTAGCTCATGCAATCTGTTTTTGCTACTGATAATGATTATTTACAACATAATCCCTTTTGTTTTGTGGGGTTGTCTTGAAGAGCAAAATCCCAAAATTGAAGCATGTGGCCCCTAATCATGCTTTTATGGCACTTTACTGAACTTCATTGAACTAAAATGAATAATCTGTTCTATTTCATGTAGAATAGCTAATTTTGATGTGTGTAGGTGAAAATTTCTGTGGTTTTACAGAATAGCAAATTACAATTCCTGTCCTCATGCTAATATTTATACGTGTCTATTTATAGGCCTGTTTACTTTGATACCTTCACAGAAATGACTGGTACAACATTGCATAAAATCTTATTCCAGACAGAAGTAATCATAACAAGAATTGGATAAATGTTGAACTTGGATTTGTGTTATTATTCTAATTTTTTTCCAAAGGAGAACTTAGTATAGCTTTCATGTATGCATACTTCTACTCCCCTCCACATTTATTTATAAATATTTACATATATTTATAACATATTTTTATAAAATATATTTATATAAATATAAAATATTTATAAATGTATATTTATAAATATATATTTATAAAATTATAAATTTATAAATATATGCTTTATATTTCATAGGCCAACCATCTTACCTCAAGGTAACTTACATCCTGCCAGAACCCCTATGTTACTAATTGGAAGGGAGCATTAATCATTGTTTGATTCTGGAATCCAATTTAAAGCTTCTACAATGATTTCTAGCTTCCTGTGCTTGAACATGTCTAGCGAAAGGGAATGTGGAAAGGGAATGTGTATGTGGAAATGACTTTGGGAGACAGTAAGAAGAGAGACAGCCTACGCAAGGCCTCATAAATGATATTTGAATCAGGTAGAGTGGCAAAAGTGTCTCAGAAGGGATCCTCTCTAGTTTTTGGGAGAAATAAAAGTGAGGTATGGGAGAGGTCCTTTCAGACTTGCAAGTTTAATCTAACTTTACAATAAAGATAGAGCTAGTATGCCTGGCTGTGTTTCTGATCGGAACTACCTTGCAAGACTGACAGGAATCTGCTATTTCACTGGGTAACTGTTTCCCCTATTGAACCAGTGTTTCTGTGAAAGATTTTTTTTTTCCAGCTGAAAACTGCTTTTATGTGATTTAAATCTATCATTCCTTGTCTTGCATTCTGGAACAATGAAGAATAAGCTCTTGATTTTCTTCTGTGTGACATCCTTTTGAGTATTTTAACCATGCAGGGTGGATATACTTGATCACAGTGGTGATGAATACACTGTTGCAAGATCTGGGAACAGAACATCCTGGAGATCTATTTACATGGTTGCTAAGAATCAACGCTGATGATGGCAATAATCAATCAATCCTTCAATATCAAATAACTAGCAGAAATTAAGAATCACAGCCATAAATACTCAGGCAGCTTTCAATGAAGTTTATTTAATTTATAATGAATAAATTAATTGGAGATAAATAGTTTCCCGGCAAGGCCTTTCTAAACAAATTAGAAATTAATAAATCATTTTACGAGAAAAGTCCTTTCTAAAGAAAAAAAAAAGTGTTCACATTGCCATGAAATCTTGAATATGTCAAGTCTCTCTACAAAATGACTTGATGGGTTCATACTGAAGATAATGTTTCAGAAGTTCTGGTATGATTTATCACCGATTGTTTCAGTTATTTCCAGAAATTAATATATTACCCAGTTTATGTTTTGCTATCCCATTAAGACATTTTGTTCTGGCATCTTCCTGTTTGGTGTTGTGATGACCCGGTGCAAGGCATGGAGGCAACATAGCTGATAGTTCAAACTCCCCTTTATTGCTCCAACTTTCCCCCAAACACTCCCACGTCTATAGCAAGTCCCGGAGCAAAACGCTCTCACACACACACCCCTAGCAGCCTCTGGCTGTGAGTAGTCCAGCAAAACGCTGTTAGCACAATGGCTTCAAGGCAAGAAATCCAGCGAGGCAAGAGACCAAGGCAATGAGTTCCACGAAGCAAAGGAACTAGGCAATGAGTCCATGAAGCAAAGGAACTAGGCAATAAATTCCACAAAGCAAAGGAACTAGGCAAGAAGTCCAGCAAACACCAGACATCGGCAACAGCACACAAAACTCCACGCATTCAGTGCTTGTTCCCAAAAAGCTCCCTTCCCCACAGCGTCTCCTTAAGTCTTAGTCCCCAGGTGTGCCTTGTGAAGAGAGGTGGGGCACTCTGCTCCTGAGTTGTCAGGTTGGCCTGCACTCTTCCCGCCTCCTCTCCACTTTCCATGCTCAGGGATCAGGAGGGGGCAGTCCTTGCTCGTTGCCTGAGCTCTGTTGCTCATCTCCACTGCCTGCCCTCTCTTCCCCCCCTCTCTCGGTCGTCCTGCCCCCATTCCTCCCTGCTGGCAAGCTGTCCCAAGCCTGAGGAACCCGGGGCTGCCTCCTCAACCTCCATCGTCCCCAGCTCTGCTCATCCTCCTCCGTGGACTCAGGCTCCGATGGGGCCATGACAGGTGTGGTGATAAAGGTGCTGCCCTAGAAACTAGGAAACTCTGAGTTTTAGTCTTGTCTTAGGCATGCCTTAGTCCTGCCTTAGACATGAAAACCAACTGGATGTCTATGGTCAGTCACTCTTTCTCTGCCCAATCTACCTCACAGAGTTGTTGTTGAGCCGAGGTGGCGCAGTGGTTAGAGTGCAGCACTGCAGGCTACTTCAGCTGACTGTTAGCTGCAGTTTGGTGGTTCAAATCTCACCGGCTCAAGGTTGACTCAGCCTTCCATCCTTCTGAGGTGGGTAAAATGAGGACCCAGATTGTTGGGGGAAATATGCTAACTCTGTAAACCACTTAGAGAGGGCTGTAAAGCACTATGAAGCGGTATATAAGTCTAAGTGCTATTGCTATTGTTGTAGGTAAAGTAGGGGGAGAAAGAAAGAGCTCTATGTATGTTCACTATCTTCAATTACTTATGAAGTTGCTGCTGCTGTTTTCATGTGAAAAGTGCCAAGCCACTTCCAAGGTGAAAAGATTAACCAGTGACATCACCATTGCCCATGGAATGCCCGGTTGGAGACTCCTTTCATGTCCCCCTTAATGTGCCCTTTGAAGTGGTACCTATTTATCTACTCGGGTTAAATTGCAATTTACACACTTTTTAATTGCTGGGTGAGCAGGAGCTGGAGCGAATGATGGGAGCTCACCCCATCGCATAGCAGTACTTGGCTTTTGCAGATTGTCAACCCAGCATTCTAACCACATGAGTCACTGCACTCCTACTTATGAATAGTAAAGGCAGAATAAAAGAATCCAAATTAATGCACTGATATAAAATTATTGTTATACATCAAATATTTACTTATTTTTTAATATACTGGAGTTTTTAATACATATTTTAACTTTTTGTTTATCAGTCTTAGTGAAAATTCTGGTAGTTGTGAAAGAAAAACATTCATAACACCGTTTTAGGTTCTTGTGGAAGATACAGTATTGAAAGAAAGTATCGAAAAGATAATAATGCAATTTTTTCCTTCAGTGCATGTGCAATCTTCACATAGGAAAAAAATAGTCTCCTTTTATTTGTGCAAGGATGATTAAGTTGAGCAATAGTCAGATCAAGCAATCAAACAATGCCTGTTGGTTTCTTCCTCTTCTACCTTACTACAGCTTTTTTGATAAGCAGGTAATTTATACGTGCCTGTTTAACATTTCAAAATTAATTTCTTTATAGGCAGTATAAAACTTACCCTGGCACAGTTAAACCTGTTCTCTATATATTGCTACTTCTACATCCCATCTCTTTCTAGGAGCAAAATAAGTGCATGAATCAAACCTGGCTGGAGATTTATCAGGCTGGCAGAGAATGTTGTTTTCATGTATCTTCCTCTAGAACAGTGATGGCGAACCTTTTCGGGACTGAGTGCCCAAACCAGAATGCGCGTGCATGTGTGTGCGCCAGAGCACCGGAAACTCATA
This sequence comes from Thermophis baileyi, assembly GCA_003457575.1. Classification (NCBI taxonomy): domain Eukaryota; kingdom Metazoa; phylum Chordata; class Lepidosauria; order Squamata; family Dipsadidae; genus Thermophis; species Thermophis baileyi. The sequence goes on along the minus strand of QLTV01012184.1, from coordinate 2,208,064 downwards.
GACCAGCTGGCCAGCGTGCGCATGCCTGTTTTTTGGCCGTTTTTGGCTGTTTTTCCGTCTGTTTTCCAGGCTGTTTTTGGGCTATTTTCAGGCCATTTTCTGGGCCATTTTCAGGCTTTTTTCTGGTGCTCCGGCACCCGCGAAGACCAGCTGGCCGGCATGCCAGAAACCAGAAGAGCAGCTGGCGATGGCACGCGTGCCCACAGAGAAGGCTCTGTGTGCCACCTCTGGCATGCGTGCCATAGGTTCGCCATCACAGCTCTAGAACAAGATTCCTTGATGTCAATAATCTTTTTTCTGTCTAACTCTGGTCTTTGGGACACAGAGATCTTCTTCCGGGCCATCCAGGGACAAAATACCTTTCAGCCGTTCCAAAGGTGCCTATTCAATCTGATTCATCAGCCATTTGCCTCTTTCCCAACTGATTTGTCAGAGTGCTAGAACTATGTCTAGATGATCATATGACACAGAGTGGGTTCGTCCTGGTTCTCACTGGTTCTATAGAACCAGTAGCAAACCGCTGGTGATGTCACGGAGCCGGTTCTGTCGGTGCCGGTCCGTGGACACCGCCATCTTTTTTTTGGATTTTTTTGTTTTGGATTTTTTTTTTTTGGAATTTTTTGCTATTTTTTCTTCTTCTGCTCATGCGCAGAAGCCGAGTCCCCAGCACTGCGCATGTGCTGCCATCTTGTTTTCAGCTTTTTTTTTCTTTTGAATTTTTTGCAAATTTTCGGCACTGTGCATGCGCGCGCAGCCACACAGTGTGGGTGGAAGCAAACCGGCGGCGAGGTAAGTTAGAACCCACCCCTGATATGACAGGATGGTAGACAGCATTGTACTCAGTTGCTGCATTCTGTCTCACAATCAATTGGGGAAGAGAGTTTCACTATAATAGTACAAAAACAACTCTAGCTGCCCTCATATGGGCTTCTTGAAGATTTTATCATGGTAATGGATCATACATTTTTGACGTACAGGCAGTCATAGACTTACAACTATAGTTGGGGCCAGAATTTCTCTTGCTAAGTATGGCAGTTGTTGAGTGAATCTTGACTTTGCAACTTTTTTTTTGCCATAGTATTTAAGCAAATCACTACAACTGTTAAGTGAATCATGCAGTTGTTAATGAATCCAGCGTTCCCCCCATTGATTTTGCTGTCAGAAGCTGGCTGGGAAGGTTTCAAATGGTGATCACATGACTTTGGGATACTGCAGCTATTGTAAACACGTGCCAGTTGCCAAGCGCCTAAATTTTGATCATGTGACTGTGGGGATGACATGACAGTTATAAGTATGAGGATCAGTCATAAGTCACTTTTTAGTGCTGTTGTAACTTTGGTTGCAACATAAATGGATATAAGTCAAGGATTTCCTGTAAGCTATGTAGTTATTTATTTATTTAGCATATGGCAAAAATGTTAAAAAGCACATCACAATTATATTCTCAATGCGCACTTATGAAACTATTTACAAATTCAAAGGTAGACTATTTATATAGTCAATACATGATGGAGTGACATACAGAAAATCTCTGGGGTTTCCCTGATAAGTGCTCAAAGGGCACTGTTGCACAATATGTCTGCTTTGGAGCACCACAACTACATTCTGAAGAGGAGAGCTTTCCCCATTTATAAAGGTGACTAGCACACCTGCCATGTTGAGTCCCAATCCTAGTGAGGATTGACCAGGTCTTATGGGGTAGATTGAATCCTTTTGATTCAGCTACAAAGCAGGGAATTGTAACCCTCTGGATGAGCAATAGAAGACCATTCTTATGTCCAGGCCTGAAGCAAATTGAAGTTGTTATCCAGCAAGTTTCTGGCCATCCTAATAGGTGGATGTTTGGATGTCTGCTATGCAGTGATAGATGGGAAGTCAAGAAACACAAGTCCAAAGTTCTACTGAATATACAGCAGAGCAACATATCCTGAGTTCTCAGACCATATGTGGCTTCTGCAGAGGATGAAAGATATGGAGTATAATTTGGTGGTTAGTAAGATCTTATACCATAGTAGAATCTTGATTCCAAGGTTCTAAGAACTCATTTCTTCTATCTGTCTTGCAACAACATCCCGTCCCACCTGAGATGAGTATACAAAGTTTATTGTGACCAAATTTTCCATGACAGCAATCAAAATACGTAATGAAATAATGTATCCTTGATGAGCATGTATTTGTTTTTATACTTTATATGTTGATGTATGTAGATCATTTATCATAATAAGAAATGCAAGTATATGTGGCCACTAAAATTCTATTGGCCCCTAAAATTGTCTATAGGCTATTGCAAATTTTAATGTGACAAAAGAGGAATAAGATTCAGTGTAGTAGAAGTAATTGTATTTGTTATATTTTGGTTTAATTACATTTAAATTTAAATAAGAAGAAATACAATTTGGGCTTTGTTTCAGACACATCTCCTAGTTTGGGAGCAAAACCCCTGGTACAGCAAGAGATGACCCAATATGAACTATTGTATTCCAGAAAAAGTTTGATGCTTGTGATATTGCGTGAGGGATTACGCTCCAGAAATGAATAAATATAGAAGAATAAAAATCTATATTACATTTAATTTTATTTAAATTTAAAGTGTAAGCAATATTTTGAAGCCAATGAGAACAATTGCGATTTTTGTAATTAAATCATGCAAGCTCTTAATAAGGGAAGGGGAGCTTTTCCCTCCACAAAATAATTGCTTGGATATAAAATCCCAGTTGATAAAAGAAGGGAATTGGACATGAAGGTGTTTTCCTTAGTACCTAGTACATTATTTCCTTCATTGCGACTCCTCCATCCTTTTTATTTTCTAAATAGATCTGTGCAATCTATTGTGGGAGCTGTTGGAATTTTTGTAAAGACAATACCAGAAGTCATTGGTGTGCTTTGCAGCCTACTAACTTCTTGTTTTTCTTTTTAGAATGGGGAAAAATGTCTTGTGGGTGCAAAGGGAGTGATCTGTGGGTATGTTGCTTTTGAGAACCATGTTGCCTATTCCTTGGGTAGAAAATATTTTATGTTGTTTTCAAATGCTAGTTTGACGTTTTAAAATTTTCTTACAGCATGGAAGTAAAAATGCAAGTGGAGCATCAAAAGAGAAGAAAGGAGCAGAAGCAACTGAGGTAAATTATGGCTATAAATTATAATAAGATAACAAAACGAGTCATTATTTAACTTTTGGGCATCTGTTATCATTCATAACATATAAAGAAATTCTAGATCAGGGTGTCAAACTCGATTTCATTAAGGGCCGCATCAGGGTTGTATTTGACCTCGGGGGGCCAGGGTGGGTGTGGCCAGGGTGGGTGTGGCCAGCTCAATGTCACTCATGTCGGGCGCCTGTGGTGGCCCAAGTGCTCTGCCAGCGAAAACAGGCTCCTGAGCTCCATTTTCGGCTGCGACGGCCTCCTGCAACCCTCTGCCAGCGAAAACGGAGCTTGGGAGGGCTGCCCGCAGAGCTTGGGAGGGCTGGCACAGGCACCACAGAGGCACCTTTGCTATTTCCAGGTTGGCCCCGCAGCCCAGATCTAAGCACCCTGCAGGCCGGATCCAGCCCCTGGGCCTTGAGTTTGACACCCCTGGTCTAGATGGTTAACACATTTCATTAATTGTTGTGATTTGGTTATTATCATTATTAGCCATCAGCCATAAACTGGGCTGCTTTAATGAAAACAAAGAAGTGTTGTGCTCATATAAGCTCTGAAACACTTATTCTGAATTATTTTCAAATTGCATGAATCCTTATCAAGCAGTATTGGGTAGGAGTGGTTAAGCCATAGTATAGAATTCTTNATTAATTGTAAGGATACAAGCAACAGAGTGACAGTCATACAGTCATTAGTGGTAGGAGATGGGTGATGTGAACGATGAGAAGATTAATAGTAGTGCAGACTTAGTAAATAGTTTTACAGTGTTGATTTAATTATTAGTTTAGCAGAGTGATGGCGTTCCGGAAAAAAATGTTTTTGTGTCTAGTTGTTCTGGTGTGCAGTGCTCTGTAGCGTCGTTTTGAAGGTAGGAGTTGAGTTTGTGTCCAGGATGTGATGGGTCTGTAAATATTTTCACAGCCCTCTTTTTGACTCATGCAGTATACAGGTCCTCAATGAAAGGGAAGGCAGGTTGGTAGCAATTGTTTTTTCTGCTGTTCTAATTATCCTCTGAAGTCTGTGTCTGTCTTGTTGGGTTGCAGAACCAAACCAGACAGTTATAGAAGTGCAGATGACAGACTCAATAATTCCTCTGTAGACTAGTACACTACTATCATTATCATTTCTGAATTTAACTGAATTTAGAGTCCTGTTTAAGCTTTTTATCAGGAGTCTACAACCTCAGGCTGCAGACTGCATGTAGTTTCCTATAATCCAGAATCTGTTTAAATATTGCTCACATCTTTCTGTTTTTAACAAGACAGAAGTTATTAAACACATGGACAATATACTGCATTGTGTTAACTACATGTTAATTCAATTAAATCAAATGTAAATTTTGCCTATTTTTAGGAAATTTAGGAGATTGCACTTTTCTGTGTTGTACATAATGTAATGTATAGTCTGTCTGAGGTGCACCATATGATCCGAATCCATGAACTTTTAAGGTATGGAAGCTGGCTTTGCTGGATGTCCATGCAAATAGGTACGAGAGGTGAATTCATGAACACAGGTGTAAATGCAGAGGCTTCTGCATGCACAGGAACTCTCACATAGAAGATTAATAGGGTTCAAATAAGGCCTCATATTTGCCCTTGATTTTCCTGGAGAAGTTCTTTCTATGTGGTTACTAAGTTGATACCAAGTGGATGGCATACAATCGGTCTATTCTTCAATATAATAGAAAAAGCTGGATTTCATTTGAACTGTAATGTTGAGCTTTGTGTGACGGATGTGAGGAATTTGAGCTAGCATGGCTAAAGATCAAGTGTTGAGAGTTGGTCTTAACACTTTGAGAAATACAGGTTGCTGTACTCACTTGAGGTAACAGGTATAAGCTAAGCAAGTTTTTAAAAATATACCTGATATCATGATGATCTTGGTTCTTGATGCATGTCATTTAATTGTTTCTTTATTTGTCAAATATATATGGCTGCCTGCGTCACAAACAAGTGACTCTGGGTGGCATAAAACAAGATTAAAAAATCATTGTTATACAGAACAATTGCTATTATGGCTGGTCACACAGTCAGCCAGATGTTTAGAATAGATTTGGCATTTTTATTTAAATCAGTAAACATGGTCTTTGATACTTCAGTCCTTCCATTGACTTGGTATTGGCAGATGTTGTTTAATATTTTTTACCCTCAAGTTCTTTCTCTTCTATTCTGCTGGCTTTAGATACTGCAACATCCACTATTCAAATTTTTCGTCTTTCCTATCAACAGTTATTAAATCTGGGGTTTCATGTGTCAGGTGCTTGATTGTTTGAATTCTAAAGTCACAGAGCACAATAGCTTCTTCATTGTCTGTTACTTTGTATATTTTGTGATCCCTCCAGTTCTTGCTTGTAGGCAAATGGTATTTCTTGCAGATACTCTGGTGCAACATTGTTGCTACTTGGTCATGCCATTGTTTATTGTCAGTCTGTGTGATCTTCCTGCAGCAACTTACTAGATGGCCCACTGTTTCTTCTGTTTCTTTGCAGAAGGGCATTTGCTGTTTCTTGCTGTCTTCTCCATTCCGGTTTTATATACTTTTGTTCTTAAGGCTTGGTCTTGTGTAGCCAGAATTAGTCCCTCTAATTCTCTTTCTTCAACTTTCCTATTCTTAGTCATTGCCAGGTCTTATTGTTATTTGTTTTGCCTGTTATGTGTGTGTGTGTGTGTGTGTGTGTGTGTGTGTGTGTGTGTGTGTGTGTACTGGCCATGTAATACTTCTTTATTTTTCATTTGGTCTTTCTTGTAGGCCAGTTTGGTCTCTTTAGTATTCAGTAAGCTTTCACGGTGTACTGGCTTCAGTGCATCTTCTTCATTGTCCTTCAGATATTCGTCCAATGCCTGTTTCTCTTCTTCAGCTGTCTGGTATATTTGCATCATTCCACATGTAATGGGATGGCAAGTCATTAAGAAATCTTTGTCTTCTATTCTGCTATCTCCAAGTACTGCAGTGTCTTTCTTATTGACAATTATTGAGTCTGGAGTTGTATTATTAACTTTAAAAACTACAAAACCCAAGGCTTAAAAAAAAACAAATATTAGGTGAAGAGTAGATATTAATAATAATGGAGCTGCCTCAGTATTTCACCTGATGGCACAACCAAGTTTTGAGGGACTTCTGGAAAGTCAATAGGGGTGGAACCTCACTACAGTGGGAAAGATGCTCCATAATAGAATAGAATATAATTATTTTATTGGCCAAGTGTGATTGGACACACAAGGAATTTGTCTTTGGTGTATATGTTCTCAGTGTACAGTGTAAGGAGAATAAAATACATTCATCAAGAATAAAAAGATACAACACTTAGTGATAGTCAAGGTTACTAATAAGCTATCAAATCATACTAGGAAACAAATAAAAACAATATAAATAGAAAGATACAAGCAACATGGTTATAGTAATAAGTGGGAAGAGATAGATACTAGTAAGGAAGAGAAGAATAATAGTAATACAGTCTTAGTAAATTATTTGACAGTGTTGTGGGAATTAGTTGTTAAGCAGAGTGATGGCATTCGGGGAAAAACTGTCCTTGTGTCTAGTTGTTCTGGTGTGCAGTGCCCTATAGCGTAAAAAAGTGGCATGTTTGCAAAAATAAATAAACAAATAAACAAATAAACAAATAAACAAACTGCTGCTTAGCACTTGCCAGATATAGTTCCATAGTTAACAAGTCCCATAACATGCTTTTCCTGTTGGTTCTGGTGGGACAGGCAAATGTAATTGGAGAGTGTCAGTCCCTCAGATAATCAAGTCCCACGCTATGTGGGGTTTCAAAAGTCAAAGCCAGCAACTTGAACTGGACAAATGCAGATTGTGGAGCAGAAGTGTAATGTGTTGTTCTGGAAACATACATTACTTCTTACATTGTTGCAGTTTGCAACAGCTGAAGCCTTTAGATGCACTTCAATGTAGAGCACATTACAATGGTCCAAGTGGGAGGTTACTAGAGTTTGAGTTGCCATGAGTACAGCCCTTCAATTTAAGAATGGGTGCAACCAGCACATAATACAAAATTGTGCAAAGGCCCTCTACCCACGATTGTCCCTCTTCTTCAAGCAGGAGTAGTGAGTTTAGGAGACTCCCAAGGTTGGGCATGGGGTCTGTTTGGGGCGCTACAATCCCATCCAGCACCAAAGATGGCATTGTCCTAGAACCAGCCATTCCCAATACCCAAAGCCACTCAGTATTGCCAGAGTTAATTTATATTGTAGGTTAGGTAGTAAAGCTCCAATCCTATTTATAATAATTTATCAAAACAGGGCTTCCTTATTGAGTCAGCCTGAAGAAATTTATGCATTTAAAGTAGCATTCCTAAGCTATCTATCTGGACAATTTGGATATACAGATAGTCCTTGCTTAGCTATTATCTCATTTAGCAACCATTCACAATTATAATAGTGATGAAAAAGTAACTTTATTACCAATCCTCACATCTGCAACCGTCACAGATCTGTAAAGCAAAGGAAAGCTGAAGTAAGATCATAAGCATAGTTGCAGGGTTACTTAGCAACTGTTTCGTTTAACAACTGAGTTGTAATTGCTCAACAAGAACTGCCTGTAATCACTGTCTGACTAATCCCTGTAACACAATGAACAATGACAGGTGTTGTTCAAAATGGGTAGTCTCCAATTTATTATGCCACCCAGCCATATTCCAAGATATGGGTTTTATGTAACCCCCATAGCTTTAGTAGTGAGTCAATTGGTGGTATTCAAAGTGTTATGTTCTTGCCTAGGTTTAAGAAGACATACTGATGTTATATTGATATTGTCATCAGAATGGGAATCATTACTAGGCAGCAACTTGAGGCTAAAATCAATTAATTTGCTATCTCTGGACCTGGCTGGATTTGAAAGCTGAAGATCAGAATGCACCTTGGTCAGAATGCACTCTTGGTATAGCAACTTTCTTTTGTCCTCTTTTCTGATCTAGACTCTCATATAGAAGAGTACGAAGCAGATTGTCATTATCCCAAACTGAACAAGTTAGAATCAATTTGGGCTGTTTCAGATTAGAAGGACATTTTGGTTTGCTGAGCTATGGGTTGTTTTCTTCTTTGATTTCAGTATTCAGAAGGTTTATAATGATTTTATTATTTATGTATGTATGTATGTATGTATGTATGTGTATGTATGTATGTATGTATGTATGTATGTATGTATGTATGTATTTATTTATTTATTTATTTATTTATTTATTTCATCAAGCATGTATTAGATAACAGATATAAGTATAAACATAACTATGAATACACGAAATGGATACAAATAAAAGGGAACATTAGGACAGGGATGGTAGGCACGCTGGTGCGCTTATGCACGCCCCTTAAGGACCTCTTAGGAATGGGGTGAGGTCGACAGTAGACAGTCTAAGGGTAAAGTTTTGGGGGTTTGGGGAAGAAACCACAGAGTCAGGTAGTGCATTCCAGGCGTTAACGACTGTTACTGAAGTCGTATTTTCTGCAATCAAGTTTGGAGTGGTTTACCATAAGTTTGTATCTATTGTGTGCTCGTGTATTGTTGTGATTGAAGCTGAAGTATTCATTGACAGGTAGGACATTGTAGCACATAATTTTATATACTACGCTTAGGTCAGATTGAAG
>QLTV01012184.1:2160518-2178479 GCA_003457575.1 Thermophis baileyi | reverse complement strand
CCTCCTCCCCAGTATGGAGAATAGGCGTTGGACCTACCTGATACTCCTCTTCTCATCTGGGGGGAGCCAGCATTCAGTCCCGCCCTTACCTGTCCAAAAATTTTCCATTTCAATCTACAATTGGTGGATGGGAGTCCGCCAGGTGCTTACCTGGGTTAAGAGTTACCACGTCGAGTCTAGTCTTCAGAATTCGTCAAATCTGGGGCTGCAGGAGGCGGACCCTAATCTAAATAAGAAAAAAATAGACTCAGTCCTGAAACCAGATTGGATGAGAACAACCCATCCTGAATGCTGGCTCCCCCCAGATGAGAAGAGGCGTATCAGGTAGGTCCAACGCCTATTTTGTTTTTTTCTTCTGTGCATGCACAGAAGCTTTTTTTAAGCACTGCGCATGTGCAAAGTGCACGCACACCCATGAAGTGCGCGCACGCCCACAAAGCACGTGCCCGCCCGCGCAGCGCGGCACTGGGCGAACCGGCAGCGAAGAAAAGAACCCACCCCTGGATCTGTTCCAATAGCTAAATATAGGTATTAAGCAGTGAGTAAGAGTATTGGGTCCTCTGACACCGCCCTCCCCAAAGCAAGGGTTTCAGACTCAACCTCTCCCCCTTACTGATTGGAATTGGCCAACAGAAAGAAGAACTGCTAAAATGCTGTAATATCCATTGTTACTCCCTTCAGCCAGTCCAGAAGAATCCATGGCTGATGGTTTCAGAGAGATCAGTGATGTTCAGGATGTCTGCACCACCCATATCTTAGTTTTGCCACAGGTCATCAATAAGCACCACCAAGGCTATCTAAGTTCTATATTCTGGCCTGAATTCTGATTGAAAAGTGTCCAGATAATCCATTTCCTCTAGAACAGGAGTCCCCAACCTGTGGGCTGTGGCCCACAACCGGGGTGTGGCCTATTAGCAACCGGGATGCATGAGTGATGGGCTGGGGTGCGTGCACAGCCCAACTCATGCGAGCAGAGGGCACCGTGCATGGAGCCTTGCGCAAGTGGCGGGCACTGATGCATGCAGCTCCATTCATGAAACTATGCCCGCACACATGTACGTGCCTGCCCCTCACACAAAACTACACACCCCCCCCCGTGCCAGGCCCCAGACCGGAAGGTTTGGGGAACACTGCTGTAGAGTCATATTTAATATGTAGTTAAATATGACCTGCTTTAAAAAATTTTAGGTGTTCAGTGTTTACCTTGTCCTTCCAAATAATGATTAGGTTTACACATAACATTAAGTGGTTAAATAAGTGGTTTGGTGCATTGCATGAATTCAACTGCCATTTGGTATAGACTTATTTAATGGAATAATAAATTAAATCTGTCTGGGATTATACTAGTGATGTACAGAATTTCCCAAATCTAGTTTGCTTTCAATTTGTCATGTACTCAAATGACAACCTGGTCTCCAAATTTTATGGAAGTATTTAAATTGCTTATTAAAACAATAAGTGCCGTATGTGTTATTCTGTTTTGCATGCTTCAACTTTCCTTTAGAAATGGGCAGTGAAATAAACATTAACAGAGTTGAATTGCACATGTATTGCATGGGGATGGATTCTTTTTTGGCAGATCATGTTATTTTGTTTTGCAAAGTAATCTGTGGTGGATTTTACATTCTAGCAAGAATTTCTAATCTTCTCTTTACAAATGCAATTTTTGAGTTTTACTGTTTTGGAATCCAGCCAATTGAAAATGTTCTGATGGAATTTTTCAAGTTAGGCTGTTTTCTTTTCCTGAGCTGAGCACAAAAATATGGTTTCTGTTTCATTCATACCCCAATAGATCAATGTTTGTTGCACAGCAGTAATGAATGTGACTCGTGTAAGATCGGTATGATACAGGATACTTGGGGTCCTTGGTATTGTCTGAGCTTGATTGTTTTCTTGCAGACATTTCATTATCAAACTAGGTAACATCATCAGTGCTAGAATAGAGTGAGGTTTGTGATGCATCCCCTTCTAAAAAGGGGATGATTAGCAGCTGGTCTTTAACCTTTCCTTTTGGACTGTTATTGAGACAGTCATCTCCTCCCACAAATGGCTGTATGACTGTAATTTTGTTGCTTGTATCCTTACAATTTATATTGACTGGTTCCTACTATGATTTGATTGCTTATTTGTACCCGGATTATCATTAAGTGTTGTACCTTATGATTCTTATCTTTTCTTTTATGTACACTGAGAGCATATGCACCAAGACAAATTCCTTGTGTGTCCAATCACACTTGGCCAATAAAAAATTCTATTCTATTCTATTCATTGGTGAACAACTATAAAGCATTGTAGGGAAAATAACTTATCTGGACTCTTTTCAAGCAGGATTGAGGCCTGGGCATCCAATGGAGAGGACACTGTTTTCTTTTCTTGATTAACTTTGTCAGAATGTAGGGGGGGGGGAGGGCAACCCTTCTTGTCCTTATGTAACTCTCAGGGGCCTCCCATGTCATAATACTGTTCTGGGCGGCTTGTGAGAGTTGAGGATTAGAGGCACTATGTTGCAATGACTCCATTCCTATCTGAGTACCATTGTTATAATATTTGTCTATGATTTTCAGTTATGCAACTTGTTGGAACTAACTGAACTTTGCATTCCTATCTGTCATTGCATAAATCTGTCATTGCATTCCTATCTGTCATGGGGTCCAGTATAGTTTGAAATACAGTGTGTTATATTCGGGTAGAATGTTCATCATTTTACTTTTTTAAAAAGGTGTATGAAAGACAATTAATTCACACTTTTTTGTACCTTAATGCAGGCCCAGACTTCTGTTGCATCAAAGGCATCAACTATGAAACCTGCTGAAGCAAAGGTATGTCTTCTAAAAAAAGGAGAACAAGTCATTCTTGCAGTGTCATCTATCCAAGTGCGATTTTTTAAAAATCAACTCTTATAGTGATGGTTGCAGCTCTCAATAATTTTTCCTAGTTTTTAATAAAGAGAGAATTTGCTGACTGATGTTGGGAACAAATATGAAACTAGTCTATTGCTATTATATTTTGCATAGATTAAAGTAAACTGTACTTTTGATTGAGTTCTGCATATTATTGGTATGAACTTTGTCATGATTTACTGTGAAAATTTAATGTGTTTAACTCATGAATTTGTTTGGTGTAAGTTTTCAACTGTATTATTGTTTTGGATACACTATCACATTAATTCCTTTTAGGAAGATTCATATGAGAGGATACTTCTATTAGCATTATTTAAGAACTGTTCTGATTTATGAGACAGCATTTTTGCTATTATCTTCCACTGGCATAGGGGAATTACTAGTTTCTCTCTGTCTCTCTCTTCCTGTCCCCAACCCCAAATTAAAGAAAGAATAATTCCATATAGTGATGTGATACAAACTGATCAATTTATCAGAGCCTTTTTTGTTACCATTTGGGAGTTTATCTGGAAAAAAAGTTTTTTTAAAAATTTTTAAAAAATAATTCTATTTATAATAACAATTTTTGAAGTCTTCAATTACCTCATTTTAACTGATTTTGAAAATAATGTGACCAAAGAAATATTGTCAAAAATGATATTACAGCAAGACAGGATGATCAAGGCTTATATATATATACGTTTTTGTCATTTGGTGATTTCTCAATTTAATTATGAGCCAGAATCCAAGATAACTATTTCTCTGCTTTTAACATTTGTTGATCTTTGAGATTGGTGCTCAAGTGGTCATCATATAAATAGACCGAGTGATTGCTCTATTTATAGCATAATGTGATAACCACACAGGTTTAAAAAGATTGGCAGAGCCATCTAAATTGTAGGATTGCTAAATGGTTAAAACTTGGACCTGCAGATACAGTCTTTCATTCATAGGAATAGATTTAGTGTTTTAATTGGCTCTTTCTGAAATGCTTTTGACATAGGAGCAAAAGGAGCCACGGGATTGTCAAGCTGCTGAAGGCAACTTTCAGAAGGCCCAGTTATTATTCTCCATATAACTTGTAGTTGAATCTGTTGTCATGAAATTAGAGTTGGGTATCTTGTTTTACGAAGGAATTTTTGCTTTCTTCTAAAGGAGTTCTGTTTTGTGCTCTTCTAATGCTTGGAGAAATAAAATGAGAGGAAGTTGTGTGTTACTTTTAGGCTTCATAATGCTTGGTTTATCAGGAGCTTTCTTATAAAAGGGTAGCATTTTGGAATTTGTTGGGGGAATAATTATCCTTTTCCTACATTACTGTAATTACTGCAGCTATCCTATTTTCAGGAAACAAAAGTTAATATGTCTATGGAGATTCTCAGTCATCCAGGTCATGGTTGTCCCAAAGGTGTTTTTTTTTTAAAGAGGAAACTGGACTTTCTGGTTTTTTTCTTTGCTTCTAATCCAAGAAGCTTTTTCAGCTCTGACTGGATGGTGGGGAATGGAAGGATTTATACTCCTTGCAGACAGCTGGTCATTTGCATTCTTTTAGCAGGTCATTAAGGTCACCTGGAGGTTTATCTGTGTCATCAGGGTCACCTGAGTGGTGCAAATGGGTGTGGAGCCTTCTTGGAACTGTTGAACTGTTGAAAAGACACAGTCTGCAAGGAGTATAAATCCTTCCATTTCCCACCATCCAGTCAGAGCTGAAGAAGCTTCTTGGATGAGTAGTGAAAAGTCTTCAAAGAAAAACCAGAAAGTCCAGTTGCTTCTTGGGGGGGGGGAAGCACCTTTGAAATAAAAAGTTACTATAATTTCCCCAATGATATCTTTTCCTATACTTCTTTCTTGTTTAATTAGAAACCGGTTGTATTTTTATACTGTGGGCACTGATATTGCGAGTTCCTTAAATAGCATGAAGAAATTTTACAGGAAGATGTTACTACTGTTTCTCCAAAACACAAATAAGGTTCATCTTCTAGATACTTACATCATTAATTCTATCCCATGTGTATTGAATGCAAATTATTCAAACAAAAATATAATTATTGTGCAGATAGGTCCTAGACTTATGGCCGCAATCGGGATTGGAACTTTCATGCTAAGTGATGCAGTCATTAAATGAATGGCACCCAATTTTACTACCTTTTTGGCTTTATTTTTATTATGCTTTATTCGTATTTTAAGGAAATATGAATTCTCCCATTGTCTTTGCTTGTTGGGAGCCCCATGGGAAGGTTGCAGATGGGGATCAGGTGACCCCAGGAAGCTGCAACTGCTGCAAATACATTCTGCCAAGCATCTGAATATTGATCACATGGCTGTGAGGACACTGTGACAGTTGCAAGTGTGAGGAAAGGTCATAAGTCACTTTTTTGACAGTGTCATAACTTTAAATTGTCATTGAATGGTTGTAAGTTAAATTCTATCTGTATATGTTTGTAAATAAGTTTAGAGTTTTAGGTACTAACGTACACCCTCAAATTGGGTTCCACTTAGCAATAGCACTTAGACTTATATACCACTTCTCAGTGCTCCACAGCCCTCTCTAAGCGGTTTACAGAGTCAGCCTATTGCCCCCAACAATATGGGTCCTCATTTTACCCACCTCGGAAGGATGGAAGGCTGAGTCAACCTTGAGCCGGTGAGAATCGAACGGCCGAACTGCTTATCTACAAACCAAAGCTCAGATTTTTAAAAGCCTGCCAGAAACTGAAACTTATGTTGTTTTATAGATGATGATGTAACAGTTTGCCATTTCCCACCAGTCATTGTTCTTAAAAATTCAAGGGTCTGCAGGTTTACACATTTTTCATATAATCATATAAAAATAAGAATGCTGTAGCTAGCACCTGCAAAATTCCAAGTGAGCATTACAATTTAACAAATTACTCCATCTTAATATAGGTCTATATGCAAGGACAATCTTGTGACTGTCTAGTAAACAAGCAATCATAATTGGAATGTGTAATCTGGAAGACTTGCACAATAGTGGCATGTAAAATGATGGGGATGAAATACATTTGTGTGGCAATATAAGAGCCTGGAAAATGACACTACTATATTATTTCCCAAGAAAATAATCAGGACTAAGATAGCGTGATGGCTGCAAAATTCCAGAAAGAGGTTGCAGCAACAAAAAGAAAATACCTCTGTAATATGGCATTTCTCAAAGAATCCTGCAAGCAGGGGTGGGTTCCAACTTACCTCACTGCCGGTTCACTCCCTCCCGCGTCGCGTGGGCGTGACTCGTGGGCGCGCGCATGCACAATAATAAAAAATCCAAATTTTTTTTTAAAAAAACAAAGCCGAAAAAAAGATGGTGACCGCATGCACAGTGCCAGAAGTTGGCTTCTGCGCATGCTCAGAAGGAAATAAATAAATAAATAAAAATTTCAAAAAAAAATTCAATTTTTTGAATTTTTGACATCCCCCACGGACCGGCACCGACTGATCCGGTTCGGTGACATTATCGTGACATCACCAGTGGGCCGCTACCGGTTTGGGCAAACCGGTCCGAACCGGGAGGAACCCACCCCTGCCTGCAAGGTACACTCACGCTGATAGATGTATTTAGCAATCTTGTTCCTAAGGTTATTGTGGAATTCAGCTTCCATCAGCCTGAAACAGCATTGCCAATAGCAAATAATTGTTTTATGACTGACGATTTTCAAACCGGAACTCCCATCCAAATTAACCTAAATTATTTGCTTTGTTCTGCATACTCCTAAATTTTAAGATCGCTTGAATCTAGAACAGTATTGAGACTATTGCATTACTTGTATTAAGGGCAAAAAAGAAATAGGGTATTTGTGTTACATAGATTTGGTATTAAGCTGCGAGGGAACCTTCAGATGTTGCTGAACTACTATTTCTATCGTCCATTACTATTGGCATTGTGGCTGGGGCTGCTGGGAATTGTAATCAGCCAGATCTAGGATAAGATAGCTTTCATGTCTGCATGATAAAGGTAGAGTTTTGTTAAAAAGTAAAGTGATTGTTCTGGCTGAGCTCAGAAATGGCCAAATAAGTATGAAAAACAAATCCTGCTAGTCGAAGAACAATCTATCAACTAGCTTTCCACAGCTCAAATTATGCAATGCTAAATATTAAATAAAGCAAGCACATTGAATGTGACCTGTTAATGCAATTCTCCACACAGTAATTTATGAGTTCAACTGAGCTGACTGCATTTTCTCTAGTAAATTTCATTGAACCACAGTCTAAATTCAAGGGAAATAACCAAGATAGAAACCAAAGAAAATAAACTTCTCCCAGAATTGAACCAACAGAACCATGAGGCAATATTAAATTGAACTATTCAATGAACCTCAGTATCTTGGTAACAAGTTCTTTTGGCTTTTTTTGGAAACCAGCATGCTTATAAGCAACATTTATAATGCAAAGCTATGCAGTGTTTGTGATTTGATTCAGCAGTTTATTTCATCCTTTGTTTTGAATGGTGAGGACACAATGAGCTCATATAAAAGCTATACAGAAGTAGTTTAATACGATTAGAGGGCTGAGATTCCGGTTTTATTTGAGGATGGAAATAAAATGACGTGTGTATCCAAATAATGTTCCATTTGGGGGGGGGAATCTTTTAGCCTTTCATTTTTTAAAATCAAGATGTTACTACCTCTATTTCTACTCTCTTATACCTTGGTACATTTATTATCAGTCTGCTGTCCTGAATGTTGTACTTTCTTACATTTTTCTGTTATCATAGACACATGTGGTAAAAAAGTAAAAAAAAACAACCATAAATATGTTGTCAATTCAATTCAATATTTTATTATGACCACAGAATAAAAATTAAACATTAAAAGAAAAGAAAACACAGCAAGAGTGTATTACAATTAATGGAGGGATCATGAATGGGTCACCAGAATCTGCCTAATTTTACAGACAATATAGCAGAATTTAGCTACAAAGAAACTTTATCCTATTGATGTGATAGTAAAGGCTGTACATCAGTGATGTCAAACTTGCATCATCACGTGACATATTGTGATTCCCCCCTTCACTAAACCACGCATGGGCGTGGCCAGCACGTGACGCATCCACCCTGTGGGCCGCAAGTTTGACAGCCCTGCTGTACATAAAAGAGATCAGATTTTCCTTTGTAAGGTAAGGAGTTATAAAATGAGTCTGTGAGATCTTATATAGGGTGCAATATAACAGGGCATGAACTGTGGTTTCAATGGCCCCTTGTCCACAGGGCACAATCTCAGTTCATGTGGGACTTTTTTTAATCAGCTCACCAGTACTGCTGTGGGGAGAGCATTACAACGGGCTAGAGTTAGCGCCCTCCGAAATTTAGAGACATTTATATGATATAACTATCTCACTGATTAGTGAAGGGAGATCTGATTGTTCAAGAAAATGTTCCTGGGTAGAGAAAGACAGGTGCTGTTGGATTTCCTGATGTTTAATATGTTGTTTAAATGCACTAAGTGTACACTCATATGCCATAAGGGAGCTCCTTCTTGGAGAGGCCAAGAAGTTGGAGTTTTTGTGAAATAGTTCTAACCCATGTTGATTTATAATTTATCCTCCATAAGGAGAGCCTCAAACCTGTGGGAAAGAACATTAATTTCAGCCAGTGTGCTATAATGCAAGCTCATATACCTGTTTCGACCTTGGACATACTGTCTATGTGTACATGCATAGTCAGTGGTGTTGTGCACACTCAGCTATTTCACTGACGATCCCTATGCCTCTTTAATTGAAGATGCTGTCATTCTGCATTTTCGGCAATGGCCCTACACTCTCTTTTATGTCAGAATTGGCAATTATCCACTTCCAAAATGGGTCAAGATGTCAAGTGGCAAGTTGGCAAAACTTTCCATTCATTAACCCAGGGAAGATGTTACATCTCATAGAATAAAATGATTTAAGTGTATTAATTATGTTTACTTTATACTCATGTACTCAGTAGAATTCTAGATTATCTAGAACTTTTATATATCAATCTAGGGAATAAATATATATTTTTCAGTTGAAAGTTTTTTTCTTAGGAATCTTTGTACTCAGAAAACAGAAAAATCCCCTCATCTACTTAATCTGTAGTCCATACATACATTATTTCCAAAAGTCAAGGGGATCAAGTTTGATTTATTCCAAGTTATAGTGTGAGCAGATACGACAGAGTTATATATTTCTGGAATGAAATTAGGAACAGAATGAAAGGATTTTATCCTCTGCCTCCCGTTTTGTATCCACTATTTTTTTAGAATTTCTAATTATCCAGAAAAAAGAACCTAAAACTTTTTTAAAGGACAAATTTGACATTTATATATATTTTTGAAAAGGACAGGTTGTACCATTATATATATTTTTGAAAAGGACAGGTTGTACCATACACAATGATATTTAATTTGGAGTACAGAAATTGAGAAAACTCAGTAGTTGGAACAAATTAATAAATCAAAATAGTTAGCTTAGCATCCACATTTGTCAAGGCAACAAGTCTATACTTTGTGCAGTGGGGGGATTTGAAGGGGAAAAGGTGCTTCAGAGCATCAATATCCCTCATATAGCATTGGTCAAATTCCTTAAAGCAATTAATTTTTTTATGGGAAACAATATTTTTAGATTAAGGAGTTGCAACAAATGGTACAGTTTCCACCACATCTATTTTAAAATATCTTTATTCTTTCAGTTTCAAAGTGCTTCATGGCCTTAGTCAATAACTGGAATACATAATACGATCTTTGTCCAGCTTAGGAAGAACCATAATGTTTGGCTAAATGACACATAGGAGTAAGAATATACCAGGGGTGGGTTCCAACTTACCTCGCTGCTGGTTCGCTCCCTCCCGCACCACGTGGGTGCGCCACGTGGGCATACCGCATGGGCGTGCCACGTGGGTTGCCGCGTGGGCGCGCGCGCATGCACAATAACAAAAAACAAAAAAAACCAACCAAAGCCAAAAAAAAGATGGCGACCGCATGCACAGTGCCAGAAGTCGGCTTCTGCGCATGCTCAGAAGGAAAAAAAAATTTAAAAAATTTTTTAAAAAAAAAAAAAAAGATGGCGCCCCCCACGGACCGGCACCGACCGATCCGGTTTGGTAATGTCATCGTGAGTCACCAGCGGGTCGCTACCGGTTTGGGAGAACCGGTCCAAACCGGGAGGAACCCACCCCTGGAATATACATATATTTTTAAAAAAATTCACTACATACTTCAACAAAATAAGAATAAGAAATAAGAATCCTAGTTATTTTTGTATCAATCAACAGAGATATTTTGCTAGCACCCCTCCATAA
Organism: Thermophis baileyi; assembly: GCA_003457575.1. Lineage (NCBI taxonomy): Eukaryota > Metazoa > Chordata > Lepidosauria > Squamata > Dipsadidae > Thermophis > Thermophis baileyi. The sequence goes on along the minus strand of QLTV01012184.1, from coordinate 2,168,330 downwards.
TTTCATCAATATAATTGTGTTCACCATTTCTTGAGGATAGAAAGTTGAGATTAGTAAGAAGTTTCCTTATTATATCTTGAGCAATTTCTTTCCAAGATCCTGAGTTTGTACTCCCAATACTAGGCTTCCTCAAGCCAACAGCAGACACGTGGAGTGGACTCCCAGAAAAGAAAAAGAAACAAGAAGAAGGTGATACAGAGCCTGGGTTGTGTGTGTTTATGCTTGATAATAACAGCAGTCACATTGCTAGCATGTGCTCATTCATTAGCCCTAAACTAATACATTCTAGTTTACTTCTGCCTTCCTTTTGTATGATCACATTGCAATCTCTTCTGATGGCACAGCACACTTTGAAAACGTATCATATAAAAGCAGTCTAATAGTATTTCTTACCATTTAGTTTACTGTGATTAATACTTATGTCCTAGAGAATGATATAGCTTTGCTTTGGTGAATTTCTTCTTGTCTAAAAGACAAGAAAGCTAGAGGTTTCTGCTTTTCTGCTTGTGTGTGATAACAGTTGTACAGTATTAAAATGTGTGGATGCATTGGAGAAAAGCTTTTATTCAAATTATAAAGAGGTTAGTTAATTGAAAGTATAGTATTATGTAGAGTTTGAAGTGGGCAATTTATATGTTGCTACTATAGATGCTTATATACGTGCTTAATATTTAAGATGATGTAAAAGTAATCCTAGATTCCAATTTGCTCTAAATCCTACTTTCTGATTTGAATTTTCTATTTTTTCCTCTAATCCATGATTTAAATTATTTTCATAAATACCACCCTAACATTTCATCATTTGTTAACTAATACATTTAGATTTCATTTTCTTCATTCTGCTCTTGTCACAGATGGTAAACAATTTTGCCTATGCACCATTTAAAGTTAAGTTGTTTTTGTACCATGCAGAGTTTTATTGTTTTTGGCTTTTATTTTGTGTATGTTATATATATTTATAATGTATATGTACATATTGTTATGTGTATATTGTTTTATTCTTGGTTGTTAGCCATCCAGAATTTGGTTAAGATGGATGGCTATACAAATGGTTTAAATAAATAGATTTTATAAGTCTGTGTTATTTTAAATAGTGCCCAAATAGTTTTGGGGCTTCTTAGTTATAACTTTCTCACAAAAGCTCCAGAGACTTTAAGTTATACAAAGCTTGCAGAACATCTTCCTGCAGTAGCCATTGAAAAATATAAATTAAGTAATTATTTTTTATTATTTTTATTCATATTGCAGGCAACACAAAAACCAAAGGCAGAACCTGAAAAAGCACTACAGGACAAAAAGGTAGGATGAAAAGTCTTTATTCTGAGTGTGCATTAAATACATACAATATAATATTTTTTCTTTAAAAAGCGTTCCTTTGGTTTGTTCCCATGTGTTTACCTGATTTTATTTTGTTCTTTTAACCTTCTCTTATTCATATTAAAGATATTTTCTCAACAGCACACGGACCAGTTAGGATTAGAATTAGAAAAAGCCAGTGGGAACATCCTCGCAGTCGCTGTTTCCAGCTCCTCAAAGAAGCTGTGCCTTTTTCTAAGCTTGTGTGGTAGTTTTGTGGGCCCATGAAAATACGTTTTTGAATGTAAGAGGTAGCAAATACGTTCCACCGAATCAAATGCATATTGGGATTTGTGGGATTGCACAGCTTCTGTCTGAACTCAAAAAGTTCAGATACCAGCCCACATTTCCTTTTCTCCCATTTTGATTGGAACAGCTGCAGCACTTTAATTTTATTGATAAGTAGAGTGTTGTAAATTTGTTTTTTTGAAACTGAGAGCCAATCTGATGTAGAGGTTAAGGCAGCAGGCTAGAAACCAGGAGACTGAGTTCTAGTCCAGCCTTAGGCATGAAAGCCAGCTGGATGATTTTGGACCAGTGACTCTCTTTCTCAGCACAACCAGGGTTGAAATTCAGCAGGTTCTGACAGGTTCTCGAGAACCGGTAGCGGAAATTTTGAGTAGTTCGGAGAACCGGCAAATACCACCTCTGGCTGGCCCCAGAGTGGGGTGGGAATAGAGATTTTGCAATATCCTTCCCCCAGGAGCGGGGTGGGAATGGAGATTTTGCAGTATCCTTCCCCTGGAGTGGGGTGGGAATGGAGATTTTGCAATATCCTTCCCCCAGGTGTGGGGTGGGAATGGAGATTTTGCAGTATCCTTCCCCTGCCATGCCCACCAAGCCATGCCCACAGAACCGGTAGGGAAAAATTTTGAATTTCACCCCTGAGCACAACCCACCTGATAGGGTTATTGATGTGGGGAAAATAGGAAGAGGAAATAATATTAGGTATGTTCGCCACCTTGAGTTAGTTATAAAAATAATAAAGGTGGGATTAAAAAAACTTTATTTTTTTAAAATTACTTGAAAATATGCCAGTTTTCACAGTCACAGTAATTTTAAAAAGCTCTTTTCAAGAGAGTTTTAACATGTATTTGCAGACTTGATTGTTCTCTCCAGGTGTACATATCTGAACACCATAGTGTTCAAATAATTAATTTTAAAGTTCACTGCTCTGAAATCAGCAGAATGGGGATGAAATGGTATTAAAATATACAAGCATGTGTATACACACACACTTATTAAGAAACTAGTCAGAATTAAAACTATTAATATAATTATATAGTATAGTATAAATTAGAGTTTTACCTGATTGTCTTCAGCTGTAATCTTAATCTAGTTTAGGCTCTGGAAGTCTTTAACAGTTTATAGAGCAGCAAAACGATTTTGTTCAGATTGCAGTGAATAGTGAAAACTCACTGATTCTATATACAATGGTCGAATCTGTGTGTGTGAATAAAAGAAAAAAAAACAATTGCCAGGTAGGTCTTTACTCTAATGCAGGGGTGTCAAACTTGATTTCATTGAGGGCCGCATCAGGGTTGTGTTTGGCCTCAGGAGGCTGGGGTGGGTGTGGCCAGGGTGGGCATGGCTAACTCGATGTCATTCGTGTCGAGGGCACCTGTGGTGGCCTGAGTGCTCAGCCAGAGAAAACGGGCTCCCGAGCTCCGTTTGTGGCTGCGACGGCCTCCTGCAACCCTCTGCCAGCGAAAACAGAGCTCTGGAGGGCAGCGCACAGCCCTCACAAGCTCTGCTTTCGGCTGCGAGGGCCTCCTGAAACCCTCTGCCAGCAAAAACAGTGCAGCCCTCCCGAGCTCCGTTTTCACTGGCAGAAGCACTGCGGGCCGGTCCTTCTTTGTTTCCAGGGCGGCCCCGCGGGCCAAATCTAAGCACCCCACAGGTCGGATCCAGCCTGTGGGCCTTGAGTTTGACACCCCTGCTCTAACACATAGCAAATGATTAAAATTTCTTTGTTGCTATTTATCAATCATATGGATTTTTGCTGCATAAATATACTGCATTTCCCCGAAAATAAGACCCTGTCTTATATTTTTTTGAACCCTGAAATAAGCGCTTGGCCTTATTGCCATGCACTCAAAAGCCCGATTGGGCTTATTATTAGGGGATGTCTTATTTTGGGGGAAACAGGGTAGTTATCCTATATCATTTTAAAGAATTTATGTTTAGGCCTTAAGTGTACCATGCAGATAGCTAAGCTCTTAACAAAGAACTGAATAGCAGAATAAATGATTGCAGTTTTGTATTAAAGCTTGTATGAACATTATTTTAAACTATATTAAACTATATAGAAATGAATGGGCTTATATTAATTTAATGCATTTGATGGTTCAGCTTTTAAGTACTTGTTATCTTTAGAGAAATCTGATACTAGTGGAAAGTTAGAATATAAACTATTACCCTCCCCTTGAAGATCCATCTTAGTGGTGGGATTTATATTTTAATAATCAGGCAGCGATACATGACTAATTTGAATATATAACAATTATAATGTAATTACGTTAGAAGATTTATGTCTGCATAGTGTTGAAATTTGTACTGTGTAGGGAAAGTAATAATATTACTTGATTATTTTATTCATCATGCAGAGCATTCTGTTCTAGAATAAAAAACAGTATAAAAGAGGTTTGATTAAGTTTTCATATTACTGTATGTGCTACAGGCAGATGAATCTCAACCTGTCTGTCCAGTTGAAGGGAAGCAGAGAGATCCTGGAGAGGTAATTGATTTACATATTATGATAAAAATTATTTTAAATGCAAATTAGTATAAACACATGAATAAAGATTTAAAAATATATTTGTGCAGGCAAAAAGTTCAAGCAAAGATTCTTTAGGGAAGGAGCCTAAGCAACCAAGTTTGGGAAAAGAAACCTCTGGTCAAAATGCCAAGTCAACACAGTTGGCAACAACTAAAGAAGCAAAGGTAAGGTGATTTTTCTAATGAAAATATTCAAGTAGCATTTCTTATGTTAAGTTTATGATAGCCTTCCCCGAAATGACACACTCCAGAAATTACTGGGATTCCTAACCATAGGCCATGCTAGGTGAGAATTCTGGGAATTGAATTTTGTTAATCTGGAGAGCAGCATAATGAGAAAAACTGGTAGAGAAGGAATCCCAAAGACTAAGGACAAATGAAGGGAAATGTATTTCTACAGAAATCACTTTGGTAAATAACTTTCACTTTTTCTGCATTCTTAAAACAGATAAGAATATATTCCAGATGTGTAATTACGACCTGTTATATATAAACAAGAAATTATGGTTGTGGGATTTCTCTTTGTTCTTGCTGTACTTGTTCTTGTTCTCTTGTTCTCTTTGTTCTTGTTGTCTGCAGAGCAATAAGGCAATTTCAAGTACTTGGGTAATTTAGACTTATTTAGGTGAAACCTCATAGTTGGTCGCTTTATTATATCACAAAATTGGCCAAAACTCACTAGCAGGACATACAAGCCACTCTTTGATCCTGCATAATAGCTGAGGGCATGCACTTTGCAGTAACTCAGTCTGGTTGTTTAAAAATGTACTTAAAAAGCTTTACTGTAGGTTCAGAACAGTTTCCATTTAGTAAGCATTGGTTAATATAAAAGCATTTTGTAAGGCAGTAGTTAGTGTATTAAATTGGGTCAGATCATATTCCTACTATGAGCTTATTGAATTATTTAGGAAATGTTATTTTCCTAAACACCTCAGATTTAATGTACCACTGTATAGAACAGCATTGTGCATGGCCAATAAAATATTTTTTACTCTCATATTTTTATTTGCATGGCTAGAATTACACTATTGATCCTTTTGTTAGGCAGTGTTCTAGTGTTACTGTATCTCATAAACAATAAAATACTAATTAGAAATGAAAATATAACCACAACTGACCCCAAAATTTCTGTTGTTAAATGAAACATTTATTAAGTGAATTTTGTCCCATTTCATGACCTTTCTTTTGCCCCAATTGTTAATTGTTAAGTGAATTGTTAAGTGAATCACTGCAGTTGTTAAGTTAGTGACCCAGCTGTTAAATTAATCTGGCTTCCCCATTGACTTCGCTTGTCAGAAGGTTGCAAAAGGTGATCACATGACCTCAGGGCACTGCAACTGTCATAATAAGGTGAACCAGTTGCCAAGTGTCCGAATGTTGATCACATGACCTCAGGGACGGTCGTAAGTGTGAAAAACAGTCTTGCATCTCTTTTTTCAATGCCGTTGTAACTTTGAACGGTCACTAAATGAACTGTTGTAAATCGAGGACTACCTGTATATGCAAGATACATTTTTACAGTAATTCTGAATTATGCTTGTAGTAAATGATTTCATGTTATGCTTTTTATTTATCGCCAGTGTAAAATCATGCTTGAATGACAATTTCTGCTTAGAATTTGGGCTGCTCTAAATATTAGTGGTACTTCGTGTTGGCTGATCTTACCCTTTTCCACCTTAGGATAACACTGACAAGAAACCATTAGCTTCCAAGGTAGCTGTTGGCACAGCTGGAATGGTTACAGCTGCTGGTTTGACTGCTACAACTGCAGAAGTGAGTTTAGTGGTGGTTAGTATTATGTGTATGTGAAATTATGTACTAGTTCTCAGAAATACATTCTTATTTTCAGACTAAAGAACATAAACGGGCATCTCCTGCCCCAGTTACTGCAGACAGTAAACCAGCAGAAAAGGTAAACAAAGGTTTACTTACCGTGTATTCTACTGCAGCATTTTTCTTTTGTTGAAGCACCATTTTAAAAGTAGCTAGCCAGCATGGATAATCTTGATATTCTTTTTTAAATACGCACAATCAGCTTTATTTCAACCTGTAATTTCCCCATCATTACTATGCTGACTTCTGAGAAAATAAAATATAGAGATATATTGTACTACATATACAAAATGTACCCTTGTAATATGTGCTACATGCAACACTTGAATAATCAAGTGTGTATGTGGCACATATAATCTTTCTCGTACTGCTCTGACTGGAAGGCTTTGTTCCTCCTTTTGTCTTTTTAAGCTGCCTGACTCATGAATAATTTTTTCCTCACTTTAAATCTCTGCCTTTTTGCTTGCTTGCATTTGAGTAATTTTTCTGTTTGTCTATAAATCTCTCCTCAAGTCCTTTTTACTCCTCAGGTGCTTTACTAAATTATCCACTTCCTTTTCTTTTTCCTAGTCATTTCTTCTAGGTGTGGTCTCTCTGAGTCAAGATTATTGATGTCAAGAAGAATCACTAAGCCTGTATTATCTTTCTCTCTAGACATCTGTCTTCTTGTACTCATAACACCACACCTTTTATATCTTTTCAAATTCAACATTTGTTTCTTCCTCTTACCTCTTCTGGGTAACTTTCCCCCCTCCTTTCATTCCGGTTTTCTTAAAAGTTTACCTTTTTTGTATGCTAAAAAGCTCCTTATTTCATCCTGTGACCCAACTGCCTTATTTTCCAAGTCATGTAGCATTTATCTGCATTTTCAAGTCCTATTTCCTACATTCTGCTAATTACAAAACCTAGATATCTGGATTTCTAGCAGCCAAGTTATTTCTTTCTTCTTTTAGCAAGTCTCTACCATACAGTATTGACCAAATTTGTTTCTCCAATGGTAAAATATCTCCCGGGTTACATAAACTATAACTTTGGATACTAATATTTCACTGAAACCTTTTACAATTTAAATAATAAGTTAGATTTTACTGTATTGATTTTTTAAATATTTGATTATAATAATTTTAAGCTGTATATATATTTACTAAATAAATAATAAATGTATTGCCATAGAACACTCTAGTAATCAACTACTCCATGCCAGTGCTATATATTATTAAAAAAATGTTTTCCTAGTCTGATTTAGATACTGCCTTAGATGATTTAATAGATACACTTGGAAGTCCTGAAGAAAATGAACCACCTGCTCCTACATATACTGGACCAGAAGTTTCGGTATGGATTTTTTTCTATAAGAACCTTATGCATGAAATCTGCATTTTTATAATTACATTTTGTAAATGTGGATAAAAGTAAAATAATAAATTTTTCCAAGTTTTGTTTCCTCATGTGACATCCTTGAACATTAGTGTATGTGCCTCTATTATGCATTTTTCAAGTTTTTAAACCACATAGAAATCTGGATTAGTTGCACTATGGTGTTTTTTTCCTATTTCAGTTATGGGAGGGATTCCCCCTTCATTTTTTTATTTTGTGTTGCTTATCAGAATATTGTGATTATTTTGTTTCAATTCAGATGTTAAGTCCAAATGAATTTAGGAGAGCTTGCTTCCATGGGAATAGGTCTAGGTGAAGTGACTGACCTGAATTTTCAGAATGTAGAATTGTTCCTCATAAACACATTTACTTAATATGGTAGGCGTATATATAGCACAGTGGTTCTCAACCTTTCTAATGGCACGACCCCCCCGTGACACCCCCCCACTGCCGTGACCCCCCCACCAC
>QLTV01012184.1:2115638-2150483 GCA_003457575.1 Thermophis baileyi | reverse complement strand
CCTGCTCCCCCTTCACACCTGAGACCTTGTACCACTAACGAGTCACATGACACCAGGGAGGGAAAACGGCTACTTGGGCCCCATTTGGACATTATCACTTAGGGGTGTACTCACTTTTGTTGCCAGCAGTTTAGACATTAATGGCTGTGTGTTGCATTATTTTGAGGGGACAGCACATTTACACTGTTATACAAGCTGTATACTCACTACTTTACATTGTAGCCAAGTGTCATTTCTTCAGTGTTGTCACATGAAAAGATATACTTAAATATTTACAAAATGTGAGGGGGTGTACTCACTTCTGTGACATACTGTGTATCTTCCTTCTGCACTTCTTACTTTAGTTTTCTGTCTCTTACAGTGCAAGTAAAATAATATTTTACCAATGCCTATTACTCTAAAAGTTTCAGATCTTCTTTTGATTTACAGTATACTGTAACAGAGGCATGTTTTGCATTATGAATAAAATATCATAAGAGTCGAATCAATATCTTGGAAAATATGATTATTGTTTTAGAAATCTTACTTATTGTTAGGTGTATAATATAATATGCTATTGGTGTGGCATCAGTTTGCATTAAAGCAGGCTAACTGGATCTTCAGAAGAAAGGGAAACTGCAAGATTCCCTTTTTTGCAAACATATTATTAGTGCAGTGCTGTTCCTCAGGCGGAGGGGAGTTCAGATTCCTATCTTTTGAACAGAAATGTAGACATACTTCCAACCAAATATCCACCCCACAGTAATCATGTTCTTACCTCTGCTGAAGAATGGTAACTTGATAAATGGTAACTTGATAAGTGTTTGTACTATAAGAGCCGTGGTGGCACAGTGGTTAGAAAGCAGTATTGCAGGCTAACTCTGCCTACTGCCAGGAGTTTGATCCTGACTGGCTCATGGTTGACTCAGCCTTCCATCCTTCTGAGGTTGGTAAAATGAGGATCCAGATTGTTGAGGGCTATATGCTGACTCTGCAAACTGCTTAGAGGGATGTAAAGCACTATGAAGTAGTATATACAAGTATACAAGTAGTCTATACAAGTATATGTAAATCTAAGTGCTATTGCTGCTGTCATTTTTGTCTGTTTTTTAATTGATTACTCTGTATCTTATTTTCCCTTTTTATTTTACAGCCAATTAGTGAGACTGAACTCATTGATGAATTTTCAAAAGACTTTGTCTGTCCTGCTTCCTCCACAGAAAAATCAAAACCAGCTGAACTTGCTGATACATCTAAGGTATGTTTCTTTTGCCCAAAATGCTACAGTTAAATCCAAAATACTGTATTGAATCAGATTACTTTTTCTACTGATTCTGCCCCAATATGGTGAGAAGGGCATGTTCCGCTGCTGTCAGCTAAGAAGTGTTGCCTGGTGGAGCCCAGAAGGAGAGATGTTTGGAACATCATCCTTTGGTACATCATCCCCCCTTTGTTTGGCCTGTCCCTGCTGCCTTTTGTAAACTTGATTATGTGCCTGCTCATGGATTAGACACTGTCTCCTGGTGATGTAGATGATTGGTTAGATTCAGAGGTGGGTTCCTCCCGGTTCGGACCGGTTCGCCTGAACTGGTAGTGACCCGCTGGTGACGTCACGATGATGTCACAGAGCCGGTTCGGTCAGTGCCGGTCTGTGGACACCGCCATCTTTTTTTGAATTTTTTTGGAAATTTTTTTTGGGAATTTTTTTTTGGGGGGGGGGATTTTTCCCCAGGGTTTTTTCTTCTGCGCATGCGCAGAAGCCAAGTTTCTGGCACTGCATATGCATCGCCATCTTGTTTTTGGCTTTTGGGGGGGGATTTTTGGGGGGGGGATTTTTTATTATTTTTTTGCACTGCGCATGCGCGTGCCATGAGGCACACGTGGCGCGGGAGGAAGCGAACCGGCAGCGAGGTAAGTTAGAACCCACCCCTGGTTAGATTATGCCTGGATGCCATATTTTATTATTTTTATTTATTTTTTAAAAATATTGTCTATGTTACGTATTTTATTTGATTTGTTGTAAACCGCTTAGTGTCATGTAAAAGTAAGATGAGCAGCGATATAAATCCAACAAAGTCCTCAGCTAGGAAGCTCTTTTGAGAAATCTGAGAGTGGTATTTCTCAACACATCAGTAGAATTTCAGATCGAGAAAGACTGCATTGGATAGAAGCAGATGAAAAATTGTGTAAATTCATCCATAGTATAACTTCACCTGCTCTTATATAACTCATCATTTTTTAAGGTTTAGGTAGCATTCTGAGAAATAGAAATTTAGGCACAACTCCTTTTAATGGTGCTCAAATAGTCATACCTTTTAATCATTAAAATTCATTCATCATTTTCTCCCCAAGAAACCTGTGGTAGATGAACCCCCCAAAACTCCCGAAGAAAAAGTAGCTGCGTCTCCAGTAGCTCTTCCTGTGCAGCCTCTGGCTTCATCAGAAGTTTCACCAGTGAGTATCTTCTTAGAGACCACAAAAATGAAGTCACATTTGAGAGGGCAATAGCTGCGTGGGTGTGTGTTTGTACATGCATATGTGTGTGAGAGGGAGGGAGTGTTTGTATGTGTGGGTATGTATATATTATCTAAAAACAACAACTTTTTGATTCTAATATCATGTGACAGAAGAGGATTTCCTCCTTGAATATACTATAAAGATGAAATGTTCAGATGTTTTCTAAATCAAATATTTTAATTGTGCTCAAATTGACCAGAACCTCATTATATCTGTCTGTCAAACACATAAAGCCTCCTGATCTATGTGTGCAAAGGTAAATCCTGTAATCAGTATCTGTTCGTGTCTTCTTGCTTTAGAAGCTAGAGTCAACTAAGCCCCAGAACACATCTGCAGAAGAAGCTGTCTCAGCTTCAACTGTGCCTTCTGTGAAATCTTCAGCTCCTACAGTCACTTCTCCAGTGAGTAACCAGTTGATTTTATGGCAAAGCCATGGTGGCCCAATGGTTAGACTCTGCCCCACTGCCAGGAGTTTGATCCTGACTGACACAAGGTTGACTCAGCCTTCCATCCTTCCAGGGTCAGTAAAATGAGGACCCAGATTTTGGGGGGCAATAGGCTGACTCTGTAACCCACTCAGAGAATGTTGTAAAGCAGAGGTTCCCAATGCTCGGTCCATGGCCCGATACCAAATGGTGTGCGAGGGTTGGAAGCTGCATTTGTGCAAGCGATGTGTGTGTGCAAAACCATTCTCTGTCCCCACTACCAGCACCACCGCCATTCCGCAGAGCTGGAAAGGTTGGGGACCACTGCTGTAAAGCACTATGGAGCGGTATATAAGTCTAAGTGCTATCCTTATCATCCTTATAAAACATCCTTTATAGCATCCTTATATACTTTCAATATAGACCACCCAGAAGTAGCAATTTACACATCTTAAAGTTATAAAGGTTGAGAAATGCTGATATAATGGATTTGGGAGCTGAGATAATCTGGATTTTTTTCTCTTTTTTTATATTTGGGATTGTTAGATTGAAGTTTTTTCCCTGATTCAGGGGGTGACTAAATCCAATTTAACTTAAGCTTTTGGCAAAGCAAAGTCTTTAAATTTAATTAACCTAGGAGAAAATTCCATATAAACTTTGTCTATACCTACTACTAATTTTTTTTTACTTAGTCTAACCAGTTTTACATTTCTGTACTATCATAATAGTCACACATTTTCTTGACTGTTATTTCATGTTAAATTTGAGATCAATAGTATTATATTTCTCATTTTTCAATCAGTTTTTAAAAATTAAAATTGATTTTGCTTGTTATTTATAGAGCACACAAGCAACTAATGAAGCACTAGAAGCCTTATCTGGAAGCCTAGGAAAAAGTGAGCCTGCTCCAGAAGAAAAAAAACCTGCTGTGGATAAAGTGAAAGTAATAAAATATCTAATTTGCTGATTATAATGGAGGGAGCCTTTCTTATTTTCTGAAAGTACCAAAATAGTTTGCTATGAAGTGTAGTTTTTCTATAATTGCTAGCATTTAATTCTCAATTTTTTTGAAAGTATTTCTCCAACGATGGAACAGTGCCATGAACAGTGGGCGGATTTCAACACTGTACATTATATATTCATAATTATATATGTTTGTGGCTTCATGCATTGTGTGAAGCCAACTATTCTGGTTTGTGGCTGAGCCTGATGTATGAACTCAAGTCAATTATGACTTGTTCCACAAACTCTGCTTAAGCAATTCAAAGCTTACCAACCAGAAATATTCTAAAATAGTATTTTGAAAACGGCATGAAAGAAGAAGAGCATGGGTGTTGCTGTGGATTTAAGGAATATATCTCAAAATGGCTACTCATTGAATTTTTCTTCTCATGCTCTTCATGTGGTAGGGAATTGGCTGAAAGAATTTCTGTGATAGTCAACAATAGATTTAGTTATTGTTTTATAAGTATAATACAAAGCAATGGGACAATCCTAATGAATTACACTGAAACTGTCTTGTTGTTGAAAGATTCTATTTCTTGTATTCTTGTTGTTCAGGAAAAATCAAAAAAAGAGAAACATGAGAAACTTGGGGAAAAGGAAGAAACCATCCCTCCTGATTACAGATTAACTGAAGTAAAGGTAATAGAGCTTATTTTTCTTGTATGCTTCACTTTTTTGTTGTTAAAAATGTAGTTTTTATGTTTTAATAAATTTCTGCAGAATTGTGGCATAAAGTTCAGTATATCAAATCATGAATTTTGGATTTATGTATTTGCCTACTATAGACACAATATATAGAATATATTGATGGTTGTGTAAAGAGTTCAGTTAAATATACAAATTACTCTGAACCATTTTCTTCATGTTTTTCTTCTCATATGGCAATATATTTGCTAGGTCTGTGATGGCAAGGTCCCAAACCTATTTTGGTTAATTTGTTAATTCTGTTCATTAATAACCAGACCAAATATGTGTCCTGAAATTGGGGAAGTCTGCAGGAGTGGGGGTCAAAAAAAGAGAGAAAATAGAAGCCATGACAATATGAGAGTAGTGTTACCATTTTTTGTGTATATTGTGAGGCTTCAGTTTAGTTATTGTGGTTGCTCTCTTTGAGTTTTTTGAGCACCCCAATAACCCTGCCTGATGCCTTTTCAGGATCTTATTTGCAATATTTCTGTACTACATACTTAATACTGTAAGTATGACAGCTCTGAGATATTACTATACACCTTGTATTACAAAAATCACCAATTAAATTTCTAAAAGCTTCCTGTTTTATCTCACAAATGATGTGGCTTCAGAAATTGGCTTGCAAATGTAATGTAGGAATGCAGAAATGTAGGAATGCATCAACTTGAGACTTACCCCAGAAGTGGGTAGGGCCAGTGTTTGTTTAATGGCCCTTCAACTTCTCTCTTCCCCTCCATCCCTGGAGTGGCTAAATTAGGCATCAGCAAGGGGAGGTTACATATTAATGAAAATTATGGGTCTAAGATTATGGATCTAGAAGGTATTGGGTGCCTACTATGGCAGAAGAGGAAAATAATTAACTAATTGCGGCTAGAGCAGAAAATGTGTTACCTTGCAAGAGAAAATAGAAAGAGCTAGCTTGTCTTGTCTTTTTAATTAAAAAAATTCAGGTCACAGGACCCTTTTTATATCATCATAAATAAATAAACATTAAAACTGAATAAAGTATTTCTAAAGTTCCAAAAGCAAAATTCATTGACAGAAAATTCACCCATGCAGTTAAGAATGTTCCTTCTGCAATTATTGCTGCTTTTTATGTTGAATTTTGGTGGTACCGTTTGGGGACTGCTGGAAGCTATATTGTTCACCTTAATCTAGACAGTAGCATGTTAAATTGCATGTGGATCCTTGACCATGAATGCCTTGTACAGTATATCAATATCCTGAATTAGTATTAATGATGTAACTTGATTGCATGTTGACTCTTCTCAAAATTTCTAAGTCGGTGGAAAGATACATCCTGCAGTAGCTAAACCTTCCAGCTCATCTTTCAGCAAGGGCAACACCATCTTTTTCACAAACGTATTTGAGGAAGGAGCAGAAGCTAATTAAAAGATGCAGTTAATAAAAGCAGCCGCGGGCATTTGTTATTGTGGTCACTCTGGAAACATATCTACTTGATTCTATGAGATGGTTGATGTTCTAAATTTGGGACAGAATTATGTGTAATATTTGACTAACTGCCATAGTGCAGTAATTGCTAGACTCTCTTTTTCCCCTCCACAGGATAAAGATGGGAAGCCACTTTTGCCAAAACCTGAAGAAAAGCCTCAGGTAGGTGTACAGATTGATCAGGAACCTTTTATATATATCTATATCTATATCTATATCTATATATATCTATATATATCTATATCTATCTATCTATCTATATCTATCTATCTATATCTATCTATCTATCTATCTATCTATCTATCTATCTATCTATCTATCTATCTATCTATCTATCTATCTATCTATATATTTCTAGTTCTGAAATAAATAAATTGAAAGCTTTTGTTATGACTTAATGTCTTCCAATTGATACTTACTTAACTGACTATTAATTCTTTCATAATTAAGAGTTCTAAATTGAGAGTTCTGTATTCAGTCACCCTATGAAGGAAAAAAGGGACATTTAGACATGTATAACAACATTTTTAATAATTTCTTCTGATTTCTAGCCCCTGAGTGAAAGTGAACTTCTTGATGCTTTGTCTGAAGGGTTTTCTTGTTCTGCACCAGCATCAACAACAGAAACTCCTGCGGTAAGGATTGGTTGAGTCTGAGAGAGAGAGGGTTTTGACCCTCAGATGAAATTACCGTATTTTTCGGACTATAAGACGCACTTCTCCCCCCCCCCAAAAAAGTGGGTGGAAATGTCTGTGCATCTTATAGAGTGAATACGGGCCTGTTTTTGGCCTCCCAAACCCTCCATGCGTCCCGTTTTTGCCCTCCCCAGTGTCCAGAAGCACTCTGCAGGCCAAAAACGGGCTCATTTTTGGCCTCCCAAACCCTCCGTGCGTCCCGGTTTTGCCCTCCCCGGTGTCCAGAAGCACTCTGCAGGCCAAAAACAGGCTCATTTTTGGCCTCCCAAACCCTCCGCGTGTCCCGTTTTTGCCCTCCCCAGCGTCCAGAAGCATTCGCAGGCCAAAAACAGGCTGGTTTTTGGCCTCCCAAGCCTTCCGCACGTCCTGTTTTTGCCCTCCCCAGCATCCAGAAGCACTCGCAGGCCAAAAATGGGCTGGTTTTTGGCCTCCCAAGCCCTCCGCACGTCCCGTTTTTGCCCTCCCCGGCATCCAGAAGCATTCTGCAGGGGGAGGACTGAAAACAGGACCCACCGAGGCCTCCGGAGGCCAAAAACGGGCCTGTTTTTGGCCTGCAGAGTGCTTCTGTATATCGGGGAAGGCTAAAATGGGATGCGCAGAGGCCAAAAACTATTTTCCCCCTTTGTTTTCCTTCTCTAAACCTAGGAGCGTCTTATAGTCCGGTGTGTCTTATAGTCTGAAAAATACGGTACATACATACTCTAGAAATATATTAAAAAATATTCTATTAACTAGTAGAACTGTATACTTTACTGTTGAATTGCATTCAGTATTCTTTCAAGTATAGAAGCACCTAGATCTGTACAATAATGTATTTATAGGGCAGTGGTGAAATCCAATTTTTTTTACTACCGGTTCTGTGGGCGTGGCTTGGTGGACGTGGTGTGGCTTGGGCATGGCTTGGTGGGCGTGGCAGGGGAAGGCAAAATCTCCATTCCCACCCCACTCCAGGGGAAGGATACTGCAAAATCCCCATTCCTTCTCCACTCCTGGGGGAAGGATATTGCAAAATCTCCATTCCCACCCCACTCTTGGGCCAGCCAGAGGTGGTATTTACCGGTTCTCCGAACTACTCAAAATTTCCGCTACCGGTTCTCCAAACTACTCAAAATTTCCACTACCGGTTCTCCAGAACCTGTCAGAACCTGCTGGATTTCACCCTTATTATAGGGTCATTTTTACATCCCTTCTAATAAATTTGGACACACATTTTGCATTTTGTTTCATAGTTGATACATCCCAAGTTCATCTTTTAACTGACATTTTCAGAACATTTCTGGATAGACCAGAATTTTTTAACACAAGGGACTTTTATAGAAGGCAGTCAACATCGAGAATTTTCTCTTTATTAGCAGGTTAGGAAAATCTGATTTGAAAGAAAAAGGCACACATATGATTTTCAGGGATCAGTTTAAAAATGCTATTTATTTAACTGAAAGTTATCTGAGAGCTCAAAATGATGATTCTAGAAAAGAAAGAGACGATGGAAAAATTACAGACTCTGGGTAAATGCTGTGTAATGCCTAGTTTCCTTGCCTTTCAACCTAGGATTGGTAATTACAGCTGAATCCAGATGTGAAGATTTCATATCCATTAATGTGTTCATGTGACACTTTTATAGATATATTTGCATTTATGAATATATACACTGCCCAGAAATCTTGCTCAGAAAAGGGCAAAAATATATCAATGAATATTATAGTAATTTCTGATTGGAATTCCTTGCCTTTGTAAGACGAATGAACCACCTATTACGTAGACATACAAAACATCTGTCAAAACAGAGTCAATTGTCCATCTGCCTCTTCTAACTTAAAGCAGTAGTGGAAAAAAAGGGGGATGAGATGAACAAAGGGAGCAGCTGCACTGGGAAGAGAAAACGAGAGAGGAACAATATGAGTGGAGAGGGGGAAGCAAAATAAATGGGAGAATCCCTATTGAAGCTTTATTTAAAAAGGGGGGGTTTAAAAATCACCATTGAGCAGCAAGCAGGAGCTTAGCCCATCCCAAGTTCTTTAGGTATCTAATTTTCAAAGGTATTTGTGTTTCAGTCATTACTGCCATTTGAGAAGTGTAGAGCAAATTCTCTCTTGCTTTCCTAATAAATTTTAACTTTTTGCATTATAGGGGAGATGCCCTACTTCTTTGCATTGCTTCTTCCTCTTCATGCATATATTGTAGAGTTCTTGATTAGCTGAAGCTAAGAGTGTGGCACTCCCTTTCAACAGTGCATGCTCCCTTTAAATACCATCTCTCCCTCCCCTTTCAGCAGTAATTGCTGGAGGAAGAACTTGTTGCATTGTCTGTAAATTCTTTAGTTTTAGAAAAGCATTTACAATGCATCAAGGGACAGGTCAGAAACAGTTCTCTGTGTTAACTTCTTTTTGTGTCACTTTTACATATATTGATGAATCATTTCCTTTCCTTGTAGAAATCTACAGGTCCTAGCAAGCCTGCTGTTCCTACAGAAGAGGTTATTTCTTCTGCTGCTGCTCCTGCTGTGCATTCATCTGTTCCGAAAGAAGCAGTCATCCCAGTAAGCAGAGCAATACTTCCTGATAACTGTACTTATGGCCAAAATGTCAGACATTAGCAACTTTCAGCAACCTATCAATATTCTGATATATTGACATTGCAATTCATTTTCATTAGCCCATTTGATGCTTTAGGAATGTTGATGATTCAAGTTCAAGTCCAGGATCTTGAAGTTTGGAAGAAACTGTAAATTATTTAAAGATATATACGCGTAGTCATTTGCTTTTTTTATACAGATTGTTATTTGTTGGAGCAATCTAGTAGTACTCTTGAGTTCCATTGGGAGCATTGTTTGAGTTAAATCTGATTTACAACTATTTTTTTTTTAAAAGGTTTAAAAATATTGGAAACTGATTTCCCTTGCTTTGTAGTCAGAGGTGCAGAAATCAAATGATGACTGTAGTCTTCCCTGCAGCCTTTCAAAGCTCTTTCACTGGGCTCTACATAATCTCTATCACCTCGGAAGTTTGCGATTGTGTGTATATGTGTGTGTTTTTTGTTTTTATTAAATCTGTCAGGGTAGGAAAGAACTTGATGACGCTGCAGACCTTCTTGCAGATTCACTGGGACAAAGAGAGCCTGACCCAGATGAAAACAAACCAGTTTTGGATAAAGTAAAGGTGAGAAAAGAACAGACCCTTCTCCCCAAACTGTGAATTAGTACTGTACTTGTTTTCTAGAGTTGCAAAGAAAACTAGCTGTCCTGAGCTAAGTAGTTGGCAGAAATATGGATGGACTGAGCCAGGAAAGTTTGCTGAGAAAAGAGATGTTTTCTGTGTCAGCTCTCTAAAGTCACCGTTTGTTTCACTGCCCATTTTATTGCTTATTCCTACTAGGGAACTCTTTTGCTCCCTTTGTTTGCCTTTTTAAATACTGAAAATAAAATTTTAATTTTATCTCTGTAGTCTTTGTTTATATGCAATAAGTTTGGATTGCAAAATTATACCTGTGCAAGAAAAATGTTACTTAAAAACTACAAATTTGTTTATATATAATCTGTGTTAATTTTTACAAGACTTTGCACCAAAGAACTGAAAATTCACAGAGGCTTGACTTTAAAATATTTTAAAATGTCTTAAAATGTTCTAGTATTTCTTGAACTAATTTACAAAGGAATATATGTTGCTTTGCATTTAGATGGCATTGTATAAAACATGTCATATATTTAAATCTGCAATGTTTTGTGGCATTTTTTGTAATGTTTATATGATATCAGTTTTTAGACATTTTCATTCTTCTGAAAAGATTACCAAGTATACTGCTGAGATATAGACGAGACTGTCATCTATAAATCATGGTTGGGATTCATTAGACTCCTCTAAAAAAATTAGTGCATTTTTTTAAAAGGCCACTTTTTGCAGGAAAAAGCCAAAGCTGAACATAGAGACAAACTTGGAGAAAGAGATGATACAATCCCTCCTGAATATAGACATCTTCTGGACTCAGATGAAAAGGTAAATAGATACTTTTAAAGTCAAACTTACAACATAAGTTTTTTTTTTTAAAGAAATACATGTACTGAAGCAGGACTAGATCGTCAAATAACACTGATAAAAAACAAATGCAGGATGCCCCTGGTCTTTAAATGTACATTACCTCATAAATAACAGTATTGCTCAGCCTAGGGTCTTCTAAATGTGTTGAAATTGAACATCCTTTAGCATTAGTCAGGATGGGTTCTGTTAATCAAGAATCATGGGAGTTGTTGTCTAAGAGTCAAAATTAGGGAAGGATGCTTTAGAGCAGTGATAGCTAACCTTTTTGTCATTGTGTGCTGAATGCACGTGTGACCCCCCTGCGTGCGCCCCGCCCCATGCATATGCACGTGACCCCCGCGCATGCACGTGCAACCCCCCTGTGCATGTGCCCTGCCCCCCCCTCACCCATTTTTGGCTTCCAGGTTGGTGCAGGAGGCTTTCCAGGCCCAAAATGGGGTGCAAGGAGGCCATGCGTGCCCCCCGTGCCCCGTTTTGGGCCTGGAAGGCCTCCTGCACCAACCTGGAAGCCAAAATGGGGCATGGGGGCGTCACACAAGCCCCCAAAATGCAATACAAGCATCCTCCATGCATGCTCCCCACCCCCACGCATGCGTGCACGCGTCCCTATGTGCCCCGCCACATGCGTGGCAGAGACCTGAAGACCAACTGGCCGGTGGGAAGCGCACATGCATGAGCGGTGGAGCTGGGCTGGTGTGGCGGCTGGCATGCCTGCAGAGAGGGCTCTGCGTGCCACCTGTGGCACGTGTGCCACAGGTTCGCCATCACGGCTTTAGAGCAACTATGGCAGATTGCTTGACATTGAAAAGGAAAGCATCATGCTCCGTTCATATTTTTTGAAACTGTGTTTTACATACATGCAAACATAGGACTGGAAAAAACTTTGTGGGTCTTCTAGTCCAGCCCTCTGCCCAAGGCAGGAATCCTTATACCATTCTGGACAAATGATTGTCGAATCTTTTCTTGAAAATCTCCAGTTATGGAATACCCATTACTCCATTTTGTACTGGAGGTACAGTTTTCCATAAATACAATAAAACATTTAAAGTTTCAGCATGCAGAGTGCTACTTTTGAAGGACATGAAGGTAGTCTTGAACAAACAGAATTAGGAAAAGTTGAACAATCTAACAAGCATTCTAGATTATTCAAAATAGATGACTAGATTAGACTTGAATAGGTTGGTGAATGAAACTGATATTTAATTATGTTTATCTTTGTCAAAGGATAAGCCTGTAAAGCCAAAAGATAAAGATGGTGAGAAACCCAAAGAACAAAAAGTAAGGAAGTATTACTTTCAATTCTATGCTGTGCTTGCTTGTGAGTAGATTGGCTTAGTTTATTGAAATATGAATCTACCTCCAGGACCAAAATGATGGATATGAATCCATTAATGTAGCATGAATTTTAATACTGTTCAAATGAAAAGGTGTCTTGATCAGTTTGTATAAGATCAATGAGAAATAAGATAGCTGCGATCTGTAATGCAGGCTATTTCTGCTGACTGCTGGCTGCCTGCAATTTGGCAGTTCAAATCTCACCAGGTTCAAGGTTGACTCAGCCTTCCATCCTTCAGAGGTCGGTAAAATGAGAACCCAGATTGTTGGGGGCAATATGCTGACTCTGTAAACTGCTTAGAGAGGGCTGTGGAGCACTGTAAAGCGCAGGGGTGGGTTCCTCCCGGTTCGGACCGGTTCTCCCGAACCAGTAGCGGCCCGCTGGTGATGTCACGATGACATCACCGAACCAGATCAGTCGGTGCTGGTCCGTGGGGGCCGCCATCTTTTTTTATTTTTTATTTTATTTTTTTGAATTTTTTTTTAATTTATTTTTTTCCTTCTGAGCATACGCAGAAGCTGACTTCTGGCACTGTGCATGCGGTCGCCATCTTTTTTTCGGCTTTGTTTTGTTTTGTTTGTTTTTTTAAATTTTTTGTTACTGCACATGCGCGCGCAAGGCACGCCCCACGAGGCGCGGGAGGGAGCGAACCGGCAGCGAGGTAAGTTGGAACCCACCCCTGGTAAAGTGGTATATAAGTCTAAGTGCTTATTGCTTATTATTATTGCTTATTAATAATATTGGAAAGAACAATAATTCTTATTTTATTTATTTAAATTTCTACACTATCCATCTCACCTAGGTGACCCTGGGTGGTTTAGCTCAAGAAACTTTAGGTCAAGAAACTGATTGAATTTAAAAAAATTGCAGGATTCTTATGACACATAATGAATTAGAAACCAAATAGAGCTGAGCTCTGGTAGTGATAATGGAGTACTTTTATTACTTCTGCTGCTGCTGCAGCTTGGTGGGCTTTTGTTCCCAGCTGTTTGTCTGCCGTTTCATATCAATTAACCCCATGTACCAGTGAAGAACCTCAGGGAGTAGGACCCAGTGGTGAGCATTAAAGAGAAGGATGGTTTTAATTTTAATAACAAAGACCTGTGGCACTTGAAAATATTGCTGCATTTTGAAAGTTCTTGTTTCATTTGCTCTCTTATCTTTTGTACCAAATATGTTTGAAACTCACGAATGGATGTTTGATAACTAAATTTCTGATTTTGGTTTAGAGCTTATCTTTTAAGATGGTGTTGGAAAAGTAATTATTTTGCAGTTTTTTAAAATGGTAATTATTCTTATTTCAGAAGTCAGACAGTGACTCAGCAGCCATTGATGCTCTCTCTGGGGATTTCGACCATTGTGGTAAATCTGCTGTTTCACAGCCACCTTCAACAAAGGTAGGCCTCTTTTTTGGCAAGATCAGATGTCCTTTAACTCAGACTTAACGTCCTGCCACATTAAGGGAGCAAAAGTAACAAAAGGTAGTTTGCAAAATGGCCTTGCATCTGTTTAATAAACAGCAAGTAAATTCTGCTGTTGAGCAAGATTTGATTTATGTAGTTCTGAATTAATATTTTTTTAAGAAGTATATCATACAATATTTGCATTCTACTTGTTGAATGTAAGCTGTATTTAAGAAAGAATCCCACTTGAAGAGTGCAAGATGACCCAAATCAGAGTTGTACTACCTACTATTTTTACCTTGCCCTTACTATGTTTGCGGCAAGCAAACATAGTACTTCTGCCTCTTATTTTCTCTCCAACACCTCCTTGAGTTTGGTTGGGCTGAAAAACTGGGACTGGCCCAAAGTTACCCAACCAGCTTTCATGCCTAAGGAAGACCTAGAACTCTGTCTCCTGGTTTCTAGTCCTGCACCTTCACCACTACACTATATTGTGTAAATGTGTATAATGGATCTTTTTTTCTATTATGCATGAAAATCCATATTGATGTGTCAGAAGAAATCCAACATCTTTGGTTCAACAATCTTTATTAGACCTTCGTTATGTCCAAGTTTGAGTTTCAAGAATTCTCCAATAAGGAAATAGACCAGGAAAAAGGAGAAAAATACATTGAAAAATAATTTGAAAATGATCTGTGTTCTTAATCATAAAGCAAAACACACTCTAAGAGTTTTTGAAACTTGAAAGCTTATTCTCTTCTGTGTCATTTGGTTGATTGTAATAAACATGGTTAGCTGTGGCTTTTTATCATGGATACTGTGTGAAATGAATTAAAAAAAACATATTCATGTTTTCTGCCTCTCTTGCGGTTATCCAGTGAACGTTTAATAGAAAAAGTTTATAAATAGATGTTTTCTCAGTTTAATGCCACTCCACTAAATAAGTAAAACATCCCCATTCATACTATGCTTTATACTAGAGCGCCATCTGCCTGTTTTTAGAATATGCATTTTTTCATGTTTTTAATTTTGCTTGCATAATTTTATTTCCTCTCCTATTTCCATGAGAATTTGAGGACTGGATTTATTTTAATATTCTTTAAAAAGACAGAATTCATGCTTTACCTGCTCACAATTATTTGCATATAGCTTTACCAAAACTCCTTCCTTTGGTAGGTTTGGTTTAATTTTTAGCTAACCTGATTTTTAGGTAATTAAAAATTCTACCAAATTTAAAAATATAGCTGAGGTTAATCCCACATTGGCTTCTAAAGCTAAGAATAGACCTATTAAACAAATGCTGTTTAAGAGTGGCATTTTATTTCTAGTCTTTGCAGGAGCATGCATCAATTAACTCAAATAATGGAGCAAAGAGTTGGTTGCTTTAAATGCTAATTCAGGTTTCTTAAGAGTCAAATGGAATAAGAGAACAAGTATTAAATGCCTGTTCTTGCTTTTATTTCTTAGTTGTAAATCTGAGTTTTATTAGTTCTCAAGAATGTCTCCAGTGCAAATGCTGCCTAAATTATCCAAAGAAAGTCTTCACTCGTCAAAAATAAAAGTTGTTTTGAATGTCTCTAATAAATAAAAGCTAATAAAGCTTTTCTCACAATAAAATTGTGCTAAGTATAGGCTTCTTTTTGTTTATTTGCCTCTCAAGGATAATTCAAATAGGGCAGAGTTTTCCCATGTGCATGTTTATATGCCCTCAATAAAATGCAAGACTTTATTCTTACACCATAAATAAAAAAAATATGCATGAACCTGCATGTTTAAACATTAAACTTTAGAAAACCCACATCTTCCACAGGAGAAAGAAAGCAGAACCAGAAAAGGGGGTGTTTGGCAGGAGATCTAATTCCCCGCAGTCAAGTGTTCCCTTAACTAAAGTCTCCGCAGCTGCATTATATAAAAACATAATGCCTCTTAAACTTATATTATGGAACTATACGGTGTTCTACCTTTAACAACTAGTTTTAGCTTCTCCTTTCAGTTATTCTGAACCCTTGGGTCAGATCTCCATCATATGAATTTCAGTTTTTCTGTATAGGTAATGCTTGACTTAACGATCATCCATTTAATGATGGTTGAAATAGGGAAAAGTGATTGTTGACCTGTCTTCAAAGTTAGGACCATTGCATTGCCACCATAGTCATGTGATTAAAATTCAGGCATTTGCCAAACCAGATTACATTTACGACTGATAGCAGCATCCTGTGGTTACCTAATCATGATTAGTGACCTTCCCAACTGGCTTTTTAACAAGAAATGTTAATTGAAGGAAGCTGGATTCACATAAATGTGATTTGCTTCAGGACCATTTCTGGCCCAATTGTGGTCATAAGTCAAGGACCACCTGTATGTATCTCATGCAATTACATTTTGAAAAGGTGTATTTCTTAAAAAATGAACAAGCATTTTTCTCTGTTGGGCATAGGAGGAGAAATCAAAAGGTGCTGCCTCATCTAAACCTAGGAAGGAAGAAAAGAAATCCAAAACACCCAAGAAGGTAAGAGATTGTTTATAACAATTCTACCTAGTGTGATTTGTTCCACTTTTGTCTCTTGTATGAGCTGGAGAATTTCTGAAGCATCTTATGTGCAATTTTTAAGCTTATTCTCTTATCCTCTATTGTTAGGAAGCCTGATTTTTAAAATCTCATTTCATTACTATCACCTATTACTACCGTGTTTCCCCAAAAATAAGACCCTGTCTTATATTTTTTTGAACCCTGAAATAAGCACTTGGCCTTATTGCCATGCACTCAAAAGCCCGATTGGGCTTATTATCAGTGGATGTCTTATTTTGGGGGAAACAGGGTAGAATAGAAATCATGAACCTGTTGTTGTATTCAGGTTGACCAATGTGCAACTCTGGCGATACAAAGAAGAGTGACTATAATCAATTGAAACTATACCCTGGCCTGAAACGTACTTATGAGAACATTATTTCTAAATTTCACGCAGAAGCTAATGGTCTTCTGCAGATTTTATGCAACCTGCATAGATTATTTGCTTAATTTCATAGGCATATTTAATAGCTTCTACCTTAGTTTCTTAAACATGTAAATGATAACCTTTTTTCTGTTTTAGATGCTTGTATTGGGGCTGGGATCAAGTCTGGAGTGACTTAGATTGGAGCGTGGCCTTAGCTAACAACTACTGGAATTGCTAGTCACTAAGTGATGTGGTCATGTGTCATGCTTTTTGACTGTATCACTTAGCAATAGAAATTTCATCCCAATGGTGATTAAGTCAAGGATAACCTCTGTGGCAAAACAAAAACAAAAAACATTTACCATTGGGTGCCACTGCTCTGATCAAATGTTGAATCTCTAGATACATGAAAGTACCAATTAACTTTAAGAGAGATGGTTTTAGGGTGTGAAAAGCTTTTTACCCCAATCTCTGGTTTTTGATAATTTTGTGTATTTCAAACGCACCCCCTCCCCAAGTCTTTATTTACCATTTTTTTAATGAACTGGCTAACACATCATACATTACTATGGTTTGATTAACCTTGTCCTATTGACAGAACTTCACTGAACATGCTAAGCCAAAACCAGCCCCCCAAGACATAACAGAATATGTGAATTCAGTGTTTACTACATGGATGCAATAACTAAAGTCATGATTCTTTTTTCTCTCTTTTAAGGGAAAGGAGCAATCTTCCACTGCAAAATCTGAAAAACAAAAAAAAAGTTAAATGTTATCAGGTAAGGCAGTCCTAAGTTACCTATCATATATAATATGCATGTGATTCAGAATGAATTAACATTTAGAAAATCTGTAGTTATAAACCCTGACGTCAGGATAGTTTGACTCATAGCACACATTCTGATGTCCTAAAAAGTCTTTCCCGACATGGAGCCTTCTTTGTAAGATGTCCTCTTACATCTTTCCCATTAGGGATCCATTGCTGTACACTTGAAGTAACAGATGGATAACCTACATGATGCATCAGCCCCTTTTTGCAGTCCCTGGAGGCCTCTCCTGAAAATATCAGCACCAAAATACAGAGGCGTATTTTTTCCTTGTTTCTTACAAATAAGTAAAGTCAGATCATTCATAAAAGAAATATACTTGCTCTCGTGATAATAGATCACTGCCATAATCCTTGAAGTTGAAATAAATCATTTTAAAAACCATATTCTCCCTGTGACTGTTGCTGGCTGTTCCTGAGCTATTTTTTTCTACAGACCTTTAACTTTAAAGCATACTGCAAAAAATAAGTTCAGAACTACAGTAAGACCTCTTTCCCAGCTGCTTGGGAAGAATGAGTGTGCCCACTGTCACCATCCAGCCTTTGCTTATGCCCCATCTGGCTCCCTGATTAAAAAAAAAAACCCTTTGCTTTAAAAAAAAAAGTCTGCTAGCCTTTTCAATGAAACACTAGTTTTTACTCTTGGGAGCAAAGCAAATTTGATTAAACAAGGAAATTATGTTCAGTAAGAGGATTCTATTTATATGAAGAATCATAGATGCAATGTTATGTTCTTATATCCTGGGTTTTTGTTTTTTTATTGAGTCACAAAGTTGAGATGAACAGCTCTATACATTCTATATTATTGGTTAGTTTAAGTCAACCCTGTTTATCCTGCTAATCTGGATATTTTAGTTTTCTGTTTTAAAATTCCTGCCTCAGCTGTTGGATGTTATGACACACTTCCTTTTAAGAATAGAATATATTTTTATCTTTTCAGAATGTTTATCACCAGTGTGAAAATTCTTTATTTTGATGGACAGCTGCATTTGAACAAAAGCAGTTTTGCAAAAAGATAGCATCTTGGACATTTTATGGTATTGGGCTATGTTGGCATGCAAAGCATTTATTTTGCTATTTTCAAGGATGAACTCACATTTTCTAGACACTTACTTTATTGTCTGTATTATTGTCATTTTCTTAAGTTTTGAGAAGAAAAGAATGCTTTATATTTGTAAGAAAGATATTTCTTATGGATTTAATAGGAGTGAAATATGCAAAATTTTGCACATAATCTACCCACAGTGCCTGTAAATCTCAGTGAATCTATGTGAGTTTGTTATAAAAAGGAATGCTTTAAACATGAATTTGGTTGCCTTCTTACTTAGGTCAATTGCCTATGAGTACTTTTGCTGGAGAATACTTAGGGGAAAATGAGTAAATAGTTGCAAAGTTTTCAAAATTGGAGCAGAGTAGAAGCTTCTACGTTGCAGCCTTGGCTTCTTATCAAATAATGAACAGTGCCATCCTCTAAAACAGCGGTTCTCAACCTGTGGGTCGCGACCCCTTTGGGGGTCGAACGACCATTTCACAGGGGTCGCCGCGCACGTTAGCCCGCCATCTTGGTGCCACCGTCACTGCAGGGGTGAAAAGGTCCCGGTTCGGCTGTGCCTGCGGGTCGCCGGACAGCTGGTAGCCCGGACGCCGCCATTTGGGTTCTTCTACCCTCTGCGCATGCGCAAAATGCTTTGCGCATGCGCAGAGGGTAAAAGAACTCAAATGGCGGCGTCCGGGCGGGTGGGCGAAGTCTCCTGCTTCCGTGGTACCGGGGCGGCATCCGGGCGGGTGGGCGAAGTCTCCCGCTTCTGTCGTTACCAGCTGTCTGGCGACCCGCAGGCAAGCCCAAACCGGGAGCATTTCACCCCTGGTGCCACGCCCCCTTTATCACCTCATCCTGCGTGGGGAGAGGGTAGGGAGGGGGTCGCGGTGGTAGTGGGGGGGGGTCGCAGGGGGGTCGCGGCATTAGAAAGGTTGAGAACCACTGCTCTAAAACTTGCATCGTAGACAACGCATTTGTGCTACATCTGTCACTGGCTTCCTGGGAAGGATATAGTACTACATCCAAATTTATAGAGAAAAGTAATTGGTACTTTTCCCACCAACCCTCTCCCCCAAAACTGTTCTATACTATCTGCTTTACTCTGAGCAATATGTAACACAAGAGCTGAATACATAGGATGGTATAGTACCCATCCATGGAATTGAGAACATGCAAAGAATCCTTATCCTAGTGCAGTGTTTTTCAAACTTAGCAACTTTTGTGATGTGTGCCTTTCAATTCCTTTAATTCCCCAGCCAGCTATTCTGGGATTTGAAGTCCACACATCTTAAAGTTGTCAAGTTCAAGAAACGCTGTCCTAGTGTATAGATATACAGCACAGCTGATTTCAGAATAATTCTTAATCAGATGTCAGTACTTTCCTTTCTTTTAAGTATTCCATGCGGGGTATATGAGAGATGGATATAGTTCCAGATTCAGATGTGCTTTGAAATCTCTCTACCCACTTGCATGTTAAAATGATCACACCTGTTCTTAGGCAGCTGGCTCTATAAACTAAACCAACATTAGTTGCTCCAGGAATCTTAGTTGTGTGATTCCTTTTCACCTGCATGGGGATTAAAAGAAAGAGCATGGTGTTTTCTATCACAATGTTTACTTTTTTCAAATGGATTCTATAAAAGATTTCCTTGTGGATTACATCTTTCATACTGAAGACAATGAGACTGTCCTTAATTACATGTAATGTCAATACTGAACTGTACTTGACATTTTAATGTGGCACACTAATAAACATTTTATGTATTACTTTATATTTGTTATTTTGTATTCTGTTGCAACCTGAATTCTATCGAAAATACCTTAAATATGCTTTGTTATATCTTATCAATTCCTATTACCTAATTCTTAGGCATACACATTTCACAGGCCAGTCCAACCTTGCTTTTATGTACTGCTGTGGATTGTGGACTTT
Organism: Thermophis baileyi; assembly: GCA_003457575.1. Taxonomy (NCBI): domain Eukaryota; kingdom Metazoa; phylum Chordata; class Lepidosauria; order Squamata; family Dipsadidae; genus Thermophis; species Thermophis baileyi. The sequence goes on along the minus strand of QLTV01012184.1, from coordinate 2,130,216 downwards.
TCACATACTTTGCCACTAGGAATTGGGTCTTAATTATTGAAATTCAGTGCTACTCAACTATAAATGATCAAATTTAAAACAGCGCAACTTATTTTGGAGGGTAATACTCTGCCATTTTGTTTCACCGAGAATACTAATATTTCAGCATATTTTAACAATGCAGAGAGGTCTTTGGAAATGATACATTCCAAGCCAAAAATATACCTCTCAACTTTACTCCCAGAAATCGGGAATACTGTAGTTTATTGCAACAGGGCTGTTGTGAAATCCATCAAAATGTTTAATAAAAGCCATTCACCACAACACAAATGTATGACTTGTGGATAAGTAGACAAATTAATGAGGGTGAAACAAGAACATTAATGAAGGAATGATATTCTTGAGATACAGATGCCTCCTTCTATATTACTTTTATAATATTATTCTAAAAATAAAGTGTAACAGCATGCACCAATACACCTAATTAAGTGAATAATTAAGCTTGTTGAAAGTGATCATTTTTTGCCAGTTGCCATCAAAGAAAGAACTACACAAGCATCTTCATGCAGATAATCCTTGCTTAACAATAGTAATTGTGACTAGAATTTCCATCGCTATGCAATATGGTTACAAAGGATGTCTCGTGACCCCATTGCTTAGTGACGGCGGTCCCATTGGTATCATTGAGGACTATCTCACAACTTCCTGCTGACTTCCAATGAGCAAAGTCAATGGAGAAGCTGGCAGGAAGTTGCAAGTCCCAGGCAGCTCTCAAGCAGGCTGGCAAGTGGGTAAGTGGCTGACCTAGTGTGGTGTAAGCATGGTGGGACCAGCTCTTGCTGGGTGAGGGAAGAGGGTCTATGACAACTCACCATGGCCAACTCGCTGCAGGACAATTCGCCGCGGGACAAGAGTTACACTAATATTAAAGTAATAGTGGACTAGAATCATGAAAGAAAGGATGCCAAAGAAAGGACAAAATGAAATGTGAATAACAAAAATTAAAAATATTTTGAAAATTATTTTAAATAATTACATTGAGTAGTTGAATTGTCCTGCAGTGAATTGTCCTGTGGCGAGTTGGCCATGGTGATTTGTTCCGTAGCGAGTTGGCCGCGGCAAGTTGTCCCATTCCGGGGGGAAGATGTGTAGGCAGCCACATTGGCATAGCGTGGCTGCTACCAGATGAGTGAGGGTGCGCAAAGGGCAACTGTGGGTGGTGGGGTATTATAGGCATGGGCAAGGAAATACAAGATCCCCAGGATCTTGTACTTCATAGCCAGGCTATTCAGGAGAAAAAGCTGTGGGAATGAGAGTAATTTACAGAGTCTCTTGTAACATTTCCTGCCAGCTTCCCCACTGATTTTGCTTGTAGGGAGCTGGCAGAGGTGGTCACAAATGGTGATCATGCAATCGCAGAATAATCATAATCATGCACCCAGATCATAATCATGTGACCATGAGAATGCTAGGAAAGGGGAAGGATTCAAGGATTGGTTGCCAGTATTACTTATTTAATGCTGTTGTAACTTTGAACAGTTGATGAATGAGTGGTCATTAACTGAGAACTACAGTGGAATGGCCACAATTGTGTACATAATTGTATACAGTTTTGAGATGATACAAAATGAATTTTTTCCCTCAATCTCCTTGAAATTGTGCTAGAACAGACAAGAGAAAAACAGTTACCCTTCACTTATACACTGTCTTAATTTTTATGGTTTATAGTTGCCCTGAGTAGCAAAGTAATTCTCTTATGCTCATTTTAACATTCAGTTCCTATTTAATTCTAGCCTCTGGAGTCTGTAGAGTTATTATAAAGTATTGGTTACTTTAAAATAATGGTCATTACAAGTAGTCCTCGACTTATAACCATTCATTTAGTGATCGAAGTTACAATGGAACTGAAAAAGTGACTTGGGACCATTTTTCACACTTATGACCATTGCAGCATCCCCATGGTCACATGATTAAAATTTGGGTGCTTGGCAACTGATTCATATTTATGACAGTTGTTGTATTATGTAATTACCTTTTGCTACCTTCTGTCAAGCAAAGTCAATGGGAAAGCCAGATTAACTTAACAATCATGTTACTAAACTGCAATGATTCACTTAACAACTGTGGCAGGAAAGGTCATAAAACGGGGCAATATTCACTTAACAACTGTCTCACTTAGCAACAGAAATTTTGGGCCAAATTGTGGTCATAAGTCGAGGACTACCTCTACAAGCCTGTTTGAAGCTGTCTATTAAAGCGATTGTTATAAAAGTACTTGTGTACGACATTGCAATTATAGTGGTAAGAAACTGTACTTATCATACACATGTAGGTTTGCAATACTGTTTTCTTGCCTTGTTTTCCACAAACCCCAACTTAGTCCAAGTGGAATAATTTTAAATATATTAAGGAACAATCCTGTTGCAGAGATTTCTATCCATTTATAGACAGTATGTATAGTTTTGAGAACTTACTTCTGTCAATTCTGAATCAATAGTTCACATACAATTTCACACTTTGCTATTAATCTGTAACCATGTCTTGATTTTTTCAAGGTTCTTATCCATCCACTGGATATTTTCCTCAATTGTTTCTATTGCTTGTTGAACAGCACGGAGCTCTGAAGTTTTTTTGTCCATTGAGCTGAAATAGTTTTTTACCTATTGAGGAAATACACAGAGAAATACAACTGATTCTTGCAGGATTCCTACCAAGGTAGCAACAGAAAACTAGTTTTCTCAAAATAGACTTATTACTGAATACCGTATGCCATGGGATGGCATTCAAAACTATTCCGTCATGCTTATCTCTCCTTTCTCACTATGCCTTCAACCAGAAAGGAGTTGAAAATAAAAAATATATTCCAGTTGACAAGAGGAGGAGGAACCTGGTTAGTAATGAGACACTCTCTTAAGAGATATGGATCATTCCCATATGCTTCCATTCTCTGGATGGACATGAATAGTTGCAATTTTTCCCCTCCTTTCTGACAGAGGCTGCAGCTATCTCAGAAGTACTCATTCTCAAGCCCCACTCATTTCCAAACGAAAAATGGAGGAAGAGATACAAACAAAATGTAATAAATTGGGTGTATTACCGTAGGTGTTGACAATATACCATTTCAAAACTAGACTTGTATACTTAATGCACGCTGTCAAACTATAAACTATTTCTGCAATAACTAAGCATAACACAGATTTAAAAAGTCAATGAGGGGAGGTAACACGGTGCTGACCACAGGCCTCCTCCATCTGCATTCAAGCAACAACTCTCAAATTGCAAGTACGATGCTCTGCAAGGACCATGTTCACATTGAGAATGTGCTTGTGTGCTCATTTCAAGGATGCTTCTTTTCTTATTCAAATCAGCAGTCATTTGGAACACAATCAGGATATTTTTACAACATAGGGAAATAAATAAAGTTCATTGAGTTTTAAAAATTTTAAAATTTTGTAGTGCTAGATGTCATGTCAGACAAATTTTGCAAGGCCTACTCTCGGGCACAAAAAACAGGTCCACATGTGAAGGTTCAATTTAACTGTTATTGCTAAAAGCCTACGCACAGGAATCTTCTCAACTAACGGTCAATGCCTGATTACAGTTAGATAAGGGTCAAGGTCAGCCGGGTTGGGGAGGTTGGACTTGGTTTGTTTGTGGCTATTTAGGCTGACCCCTTTTTTCATCCCTCCCCTAGTTCTGCCAGTCCTTCTCCTACACCTAAATTGGTTACTAATTTGTTTCCAGGTACAATTGAAGGTTCTAGTTTTACTTATAAAGCCCCACATGACTTAGCAGCTGGTGAACTTCAAGGCTGCCTTTTCCAATTACAATTAACCCTCCACCCCGAGAAACTGCTTTTGACCCCAATTTTCATGAGGGGAGGTGACTTGGGAAACTAGAAAATGCTGTTTTTCCATCAACCCCAATATGCTTAGTTATGAACTCCTAGAAGGTAATGAAACGCTACTCTTGCAGAGGGCCTTTGGAAGTCTGAAACTGGATTTTGTTACTGTATTAATTAATTGAATAGTATTGTGCTTTATTTCTTGAAGTGATTTTGATCTGCTGATGTTATAATGATGTTGTGTTTTGTTGTAAGCTAGCATGAGTCAATTACTTGGAAATCTCATTATATATACAGTATATATATGTGTGTGTGTGTTGTGTGTGTGTTTATTGGAATCAGTTTAGTGTAGTGATTAAAAGCAGTGAAGCAGAAATTAAAGTTCTTAAACATGGCAGCCAGCTGGGTGACCTTGAGCCAGTTACTCTTTCAGCCCTAGGAGAAGACAATGGCAAATCCCTTCAAAAATGTTGCAAAAGAATGCATGAACTTGTCTATACAGTTGCTATAAGTCAAAACTAGTTTGAAAGCACAAACATATGTATCTTTATATACACAAACACAAAACTAAACATTATTATATATTCTTACCAATTTGATTCTCTCTATATAAAAATGGTTTGCATTGATTTAAGATAAAAAATATTGTGTCACAGTTACTTATATAGACTGTCAAAGATATATTTACCTCAGCAAGCTGTTCCTTTGTGGAATACTGATTTGTTATGCCAGTAATCATGTGTGCAAGTGAGTGTGAGCCAAGGTCAAATCTACAAGAAAAACAAACAAAACCAACAGCAAACATCAACAGAGTAAACAGTTTTGTAGGCTTCCTCAAAACAAAATAAAGTGCAAGAACATGAAGGTCATACATACTTTTTTACAAGTTTCTGCCAGTTTTGTTTTAAAAACTTCCAAGCTAATTGATATCCATAAGGATTCCTTCCAACACTCAAAACTATAGAAGGAAGTTCCTGAGTCTTTATTATGTCACCTTGCAATGCTTGATCCATTAGCCTAAAAAGAACGATCAAACAAGTTTTTCAATTAAGCATGGATACATGAAATATGTGCAGAAATTTGTTAAGAAAATTATATCCCTTATTGAAGCGAGCAAGGAGTATAACAAATAATGCAGCTTTTTAATTTGTTCTCTCATTGATTCACTCAGTAAGTGCATTGCTAGTACTCCCCCAAAGTAATTATGTTCTAATTTTCTTGTCTAGCCCCATCTTGGCAATAGTTTCACAAAACAATATTTGATTTATCCTATGTTTCTAAGTGGCCTACATGCAAATGTATCAGTTAAAAACAGTCATTTATTTGGAAGCTTCTTTTGTCTTTTAATATATGTAAAGTAGAATATATGCACAACATAAAGGAAGTTGATGTTTTGAAAAAGCTGATTGTGAATGTGGATTAACATATAAAGACTTGCTAGTACAGGAAAATAGTGAAAATAACTGACTGCAGAGGGATTTAGTTTTCAATAGTTTTAATATGTGCAATTAAAATATTTAGTATAGATTTTAAAAGGACCAGGAATAGAATGAGATAAAATAAATAATTTTTTGTTGAGATTCAAAATGGAGGAAAAGCAAGTTAAAGGGTCTGAAAGTCCCTGAAAGTCCTTGAAAGTTCAATGCAAACATTTTAAAAATGATGTACCATTGTTGCATGACCCCAGAAAATTTGTCTTAAGATGTATAAAGATACTTCTAATTACTGTTGGAAATGTGAAAAACATGAAAAGACATTTTCTCATGCATGATGTCAAAGAGCAAAAACATACTGGACACAAATGCATAAACAATACATGTGGTGATGCAGAGAGTTTTAAAATTAATATTCAGATCAAACTGGAACTTTCTTATTAGGTTTTATGAACTATCAATTAGCAAAGGCTTGTGGATGATTGGTCTTATATAGAGTAACTTTGAGGCTATTATATACACAAGGATGGAAGATTACAGGAAGTCCTCAATTTACAACCATTTGGTTAGTGACCGTTTGAAGTTAAAACAACACTGAACAAAGTGACTTATGACCATTTTTCACACTTACGAGTGTTGGCACATCCCCATGTTTACATGATCAAAGTTCAGATGCTTGGCAACTGGTTTGTATTTGTGATGGTTGCAGTGTCCTGCAAAGATGTAATCACCTTTTGTGACCTTCTAACAAGCAAAGCCAATGGGGAAGCCAGATTCACTTAACAACTGTGTTACTAATAACAACTGCAGCGATTACTGTATTTTTCGGAGTATAAGACGCACCTTTCCCCCCCCCTAAAAGAGGCTGAAAATTTGGGTGCATCTTATACTCCGAATGTAGCTTTTTCAAAGCTTTTTTTTTTAGCCCTAAAGAGGCGCTAATGATCTTCCCGGGTCTTCCCGGCTTGCAGACTATTTTCATTGCTACTCGCTCCGAAGATTTTTCCAGTCCTAAGTCTTTGCAGGCTTTTTTTCATTGCTAACTCCCTCCGAAGACGTTTTCAGCCCTAATGAGGTGCTAACGATCTTCCTGGTTCTTACCAGCTTGCAGGCTTTTTTTCATTGCTAACTCGCTCCAAAGAAGGTTTTTTTCCAGCCCTAACCAGGGGATAAAATGATGTGCTGAAGCTGACCAGACTAAGGACGGTAGCCAGATGAATACCTGGTAGGCAGATTTTTTTTCCTATTTTCCTCCCCAAAAACTAATGTGCGTCTTATACTCTGGTGCATCTTATACTCCGAAAAATACGGTAACTTAACAACTGTGACAAGAAAGGTTGTAAGATGGGGCAAAACTCAACAACTGACTTGCTTAGCAACAGAAATTTTGGGCTCAATTGTGGTCATAAGTCGAGGACTACCTGTTCAGAAACATCAGTAATGGATGAGTGAATTATAAAGATGGCTGAGTTTACAGAAATGGCTAAATTGACTTGTTTGATTAAGGAGGGAACTACAACTACTTTTTAAAAAGACTGGAAACCCTGTATAGACTTTTTGCTGACAATGAATAAAAATGAACGGTTGATATTTGTTTGCGGGAAGAAAGGAAGTATGATATACAATTATGGGAGGGTAAAGATGGTAATTGCTATGTTTATAACCTCTGCAAATAAGATTTTAGTCATTTTAGACATCTTTTTCTTGCTTTTTATTTATTCATATTTTTTACCCTTTTATAATATTTTTCTGTTCTATGTTTCTGTAGTTTTTAAAATCTTTGTAAAACCTTTTAATAAAAATTATTTATAAAAAAGCTAATTGTAACTTGTGGAATGGCTTTTTAATGAAATAAAGAGCCGAGGTAGCGCAGTGGTTAGAGTGCAGTACTGCAGGCTACTTCAGCTGACTGCTAGCTGCAGTTCGGCGGTTCAAATCTCACCGGCTCAAGGTTGACTCAGCCTTCCATCCTTCCGAGGTGGGTAAAATGAGGAGCCAGATTGTTGGGGGCAATATGCTGACTCTGTGAACCGCTTAGAGAGGGCTGTAAAGCACTGTAAAGCGGTATATAAGTCTAAGTGCTATTGCTATTGCTATAAAATTCTACTGACAAAATATAAATAAATATTAAACAGGGCAAAAGATAAAGATGAAAAAATATAGTCTGGAACAGAAGATTAAAAGCTCTTGTTCAGCTGTTTCCTACTTGGTATTAAAAAAAATTGTCAATTCTTCCTTGTTCCATCCAAGTTTGAGCTGCCCACTGACCCCAAAGGAATAGTAATGTAAAACTGCATTTCTGTCTAGCACATGTTAACAACATGTGCAATTAATATATAATTAAACAATTATAATTTGATTATAATTGTTGTCCCCCAGAAACAGTTATTGCATAACTATTACGTGATCATGAAAATGTAAGAAATAGGTATTGAGAGAGCTATGATGTTAATATATGAACTAGTTCCTTTGAATTTAAAATCACCCATGTTACTTGAAGAATGCTTACCACTGAAGCTTTTCTTTGTTTTGGCTCAGACACAGTACAACTTCAATCTGATTCTTTTCAGTATCGAATTCAGGTAACTGATACTTGCTGAAAAGGAAATCCCAGTTTTCATCTGTTTGTATTCCAACAGCATATACTGCCATCTTAATGTTATTCGGCAATCTGTAACAAATTGTGCTCATGTTATTCTCTGAGAAAAAAATATTAAATTACTGCTATTTATTTGATTCAGTTTGCAAAGTATATCTCCCACAAAGCAGGATTACAAGACCCCTGAATGGATGTCTTCTTCCTAAAGACAGGAGGATATTGTTTAAGCACCCTTAAAAAGTGAAATACGTACTTCAGAGTTCCATCTGAGTCCTTCCATTTCATGAAGTACTCTTGTGCCTTGTCTACACATGGTTTGTATTTACGTACACATGCAAACGTAAGTAGGGAGTTTCGAAGTATTTGCTCAGACACGGTACCTTCATCATCCCAAGACTGTTTGTCAATCATATTTTTAAACAGATTTACTATGTATGCCTAGAGTGATTTGTGAAATAATAAAATAAGGTTGTAATAAATGTAAATCAATTATTTAAAGCAGCAACTAACAATCTTGTTATTCAATCAAAAGTCATATTGCTTGTATCTTTCATAAATCACAAACAGAAAGCTGGATAGGATGTAATCACTCCCTATGGTTTAAGGAACAATTTCCTTTAATAATAAAAAAATATAGAAATTATTTCATATATGTGATCTTGTTTATAAAATTGTAATCATACAGTGCATATGCATGCCTATACATTGTTCTTAGAGTAGTCATAACATCACTGTAGTCTGTACAAAGAGAAGAGATTCCAACAAAAGAGAACATCTGTAGTTCAGGGTTGAACTGTGGAGTCCTTGGTGCTGTCTGAGCTTGTTGTTTGCTTGGAGATGTTTCATTCCCCAACTAGGTAACTTCATCAACGCTTTGGGGATTATTAAAAGACATTAAAAGGAAGGGATTAAGGGAAGGGATAGGTAACATTATCAGTGCTTTAGGGATCATTAAAAACATTAAAGGAAGGGATTGTTAAAAAAAAAAGAATTGAAAACTCATGCCTTACAGCTTTGGCCTATATTTACTACTTTGCCAAACTATAAAGGAAGATACTCCATTGACTATCTAGGGAATAGGGAACTGTTCAAGAATGGATACATAGCTGTGTGTGTTTTTTTAAACTCACAAGTAATTTGATTTCTTGAAACTGAGAAGCAGACAATCCTTTAAATGGATACATAGGTGTGTGTGTTTTTTTAAACTCACAAGTAATTTGATTTCTTGAAACTGAGAAGCAGACAATCCTTTAGAGCAGAGTTCTCCAACCTTTCCAGGTTGGCCGGGGGAAGGGAGAGGAAGAGGGGATGGTTTGTGTGAGGGCAGTTGCGTGCGCGCGCAGCTTCATTTGTGTGAGCGGCGGGCACGCGGACCTGCCACTCATGTGAGTGGGCTCCGAGCCCCAGCGCCCACCGCTCGCACGAGTGGGACTTGCCCAAGTGGGGTTCACATGAGTTGGTTGTGCTCATGCGGCCTGGTTGTGAATAAGCCACAGCTATGTCCCACAGGTTGGGGATCCCTGATTTAAAGACACAGAATTATAGGATCGAAAAGACCATTCAGGTCTTCTACCCCAGCCATCTGCCCAGGGTAGGAACATCGTTATGCCACGCCAATTATTGTTCCGGCCTTTACTTGAAAACCTCGAGTGTTGGAGCTCTCATGACTTCAAGGAGCAGGCTGTTCCACTGCTTAACAGCTCACAATCCTTACCAAAATAAATATAGCATTCAGTAATATTTAATATTACATAACATGTAATCAATTTAATGCCTTACAGATTAACCGACTGTAACTTTATTTTGAAGAGTATTCTTAACCAATGCATATTAATTTCCTATTTTCATACATCTTCTAAAGAGAAAAAAATAGCTGGAGGTTTATCAGCTGATTTTATATCTCGGAGGAGCTCTAGTTAAAGTAATTTAACTAAGAACATATTCCAATAGAGAGCTTGTCTAGTAATACTGGTACCGTTAGCTGGAATGTGTTTATACTGCTGTTAACAGTGGTTACAGTGCTGATGACAACCGGAAAGATCTAAATCCATCATTTGACTTGAAACCTCATTGGCTAGCATTAGCCAAGCTTATGTCGTATTATTATTATTGTAGGGATAAAATGGAGTTTCATAGGTAATCAGTTTTGAAATTTAGACATCTGTCCAATCAATCAATTCTGATGAAGAATGCTGATGATCAATCCTGATCTTAGAATATTTTGCCAATATGTTAGTTTGTGTGTATGTATTTATGACTTACTACCATGATGGGCAAGCACCATTACTGTGGTAGTAGAGAACTACCAGCATTCTACAAAGAATACTCCATCTTGGAATTTTTAAGTTTAAAAAGAAACAAAATAAAATTCATTTCATTTAGCATAGAACATATCCACCGATTATTTAAAAATCTACATAAGTTTTCAGTTTTATTCTGCCTTAACTCTTTCTTATTTTACCTTTAATTGTTGTTCTGTGTCACTTATGTTTGTCTTCTCCAGCAGTTTATACAAAGGGACTAGCTCATTCAGTCCTTGATATACAGGAGTAATTTCAGATTCATGTTTTAAGTATAATGTTAAATCAAGAGCTTTTTCAATTGACAGTTTTCCAGCACTGAAGAAATAGAAAATATGTTTTAAAAAATAAATATTTTTGAAGGGTCTGAATCATCTTCCCTATAAATTTTCTAATTAACAATGTATATTAACCAAATACGTTTTAGTTTTTTCTTTTTACCATGGTTGAACATAAATTTGTAATCAGGTTAAAAAAAATAGGTATCTTTTTGTAATGATGTATTTGTCTAAAAAAGCAAATTAATGTTGTGTTCTAGATAGTAAATGCACTGAAACCTAGCAATATGCTAGTGTTGACAGCCGATACAATACAGCAGGGGTGTCAAACTCAAGGCCGAATCCGGCCCGCAGGGTGCTTAAATCTGGCATGCGGGGCCGGTCTGGAAATATCAAAGGATATTTCAAATATCACTTAACAACTGAGGCAAGAAAGGTCGTAAAAGGGGTCAAAACTCACTTAACAAATGTCTCACTTAACAACAGAAACTTTGGGCTCAATTGTGGTCATAAATCGAGGAGTACCTATATAGCTCTGTGGCCTTCAACACACTTTCAGCTCAGTTTTCATCTATAGTCGCAGGCTTTTTGTACAGTTTTATATGGCCTTGGATTATCTTTAAATCCCTTGGCACAATCCTCAACTAGGGAAATCAGAACAGTACAAGGGTGCATAACTTGTTTGACATTTTAATTGTATTTCTCAATATACAACCGTTATTTCCTTTCTTAGCTCATGATGTGCCCTACCTTTGGATACATTCAGGTATTCTGTATTACTTCAACCAGTGCCTCCTGCACAAATGTGGAATATGCTTGTTTCTCAGGGAAAGACCCATCTTCCTTTTAAAGAAGTTAAATGAGGGGCTTCTTACAGCAGGTATCCATGCTTGCTTGCTTATTTAATTCCTTCCTTGCCCCAGTCCTCAAATATTAGGCATGTGCAAATCTTTTAACTCTTACCTCACCAGCTGGAATGCATTGTTAATGAGGCTTGCTCGATCATTGCTGCTTATTGTTTCATGATTGTCTTTTAACAGGCGAATTAGAGAATCCCAGCCATGATCTCCATAATGCACAATATAATAACCATTCATTCCTACATTAAATTTTATCCACTCCACTTCTTCTGGGAGGACTATGTCATCTAAAATCAAAATATATCACAATTCAGAGTAACACCTGATTTATTTACTGGTATATTCATCACATCATTAAAAATAAGGATTTTTGCCGCATTCTCTTTTGAAAGCATACCTTCAATATGCTTTGTGGATATGCACCTGATTTTTAATGACTGAAAAGATATCATAATCCCTAAAATTCAATATTCCCCAAGTTTTGAACTCTTCCAAAAATGTATTAATGTATCAATAACTGATTGAAAGATATATTTAAAAGAATTATGCAAAATGCTTTGTGAACAAAAAAAAAACCAACCTCACAATCTCATTTGCCATTCCAGTCTCTGTTCCAAGTCAGAATGGTACATTTTAGGGTTGGATCAACTTAAACATTTGTACTATGTTTTGACTATAAAATATTTTGCACCTCTCTGTTGTTTAATGTTTGAAATCTTATGTAGATCTCCACAATTTGAGTTAAACTTACTTGTTTTGCTTGTCAGCAAGAACCTCTGAACGTTATTACATTTATTGGTAATATATGTCAATGGAATGTGCCACAGAGTCCTAAAAATAAAATGAACACGATTTTTGAAACAGACTGAATTATTTTAAAACAGATAAAATGAATGCATTTTTTTTTAAAAAAACTGAGTTGTATCACTTTGAGGGATAGAGGTTGTAAACATTAACCTGGGGAACAGTGTGTGGTAATAAGGACATTTAGGAAGTTGAAAATAAGTTTATGTTCCTAAAAAGTGTTTAAATGTTTGATTCAACCTTCCTCCCATGTTAATGGCAATTATTACTGTTTTAACAGCTGTCTAATATTTACTCTGGAGTAAATTGAATGAGTCATTTTCTGTAAGAAAGATATATATGCATGAATTTGTCTACTTAGCTTCCTAAGAGCTAAAAACATCAAATGGATTCCTAGAGAGGAAGCAGATTCATTAAGTAGATTCCTAGAGAGGAAGCAGGGAGAATTTGAAACTTCACAGCAGCAGCCAAACTTTTGCAAAAAGTAACCCCTCCAACTGTTTTTTTGTTTTTTGTTTTTTGGCTGAGAGACAAGGCTCTTTTGCAAAATTGTTTCATCAGTTCCTGTCATTCCTAAGCAATTGCAGGCTTGGATTTCAGCAGTGGCCAGAGCAGAGGCAGAATTAATGTAAGCAGAATGGGCTGCCTCTGGCAAGTGAGAAAGCCAAGTGTGGGCCATGCACAAGTATCTCTCCACACTGGGACTGAAGATCCTGCTTGCAGGGAGGATTTTCAGTGTCAGAATGACGCTTTACAGGGCTTGCCTCACCTTGCTGAAACACCCAACATGCCTTATCTTCAATTCCGTCTACTTAACAACACATGAGTTTGCTTAACAACTGCAAGTGGGAGGGTCAGAATTGCAGTCGTTGAGCGAAGCAAAGTCAAATGGTGTCTTGCTTAATGAATGCTTCGCTCAACAACCCAGATTCCAGTGCCAACAATGGCCCTAAGTCAAGATGTATCCATATCATGAAGTAGAATCGGTATAAAATATAATCAGAAACAAGACTCATTTGTTCATTATTACCCAGCTGAGGAGGAAAAAGTAGGTTTTTTTGAATAATGTTCTTGTTGTAGATGGACATTTTTTCCTTTAATGGTAACTGTCACTAGAGGAAATCCTTTTTGGAGTGTCCAAGTATTCATCACTGCCTGCACATCATGGAGCACAGCTTTGGTCCAGTGCTACATATAAGTTACAAAAATATGAACAAAAACATAGGTATGTACATTGATAAAAAAGTACCGGTAGTAGTCACAGAAATTAAAAAAATACAAGTGTGCCATATTTTAATCATTTGCAAAGTCATCAGTGTAATGCCCTCAACTGTGATATTCTTTTCAGCATAAGGAAGCAATGTTTTAATGATAATTCCTTATTCTTGTAACAATCAAGTAATATCCCTAATGAATTCCAGAGTCTTCATTTTTATTTCCAATTATCTATGTACCAAAGGAACAAGACTTCTCTTTGAATTATTTTCTGTAGCTATACAGTTCTAAACAATGTCCCAACTCAGTTAATATAAGAAATTATTTGCTACATGGAGAACAAGTTAAACTTGTGTACTTCTGCCTTTTCTTCCCCTTCCACATCAGCAAAGTAATGAAGCTTAGTAATTTATTATATTTTAATCAGCTGTAATTTTCCAAATAAGTTGATGAACTTTTAAAAATTCAATTTAAACAATGCTTTATTTAAATTCTGTTTTGGGAACAAAACCAGTACATTCTTTTTTAAAAACAACAACATATGTGGCCATGAAAGAAATCTCAAGGTTCACCATATTTCTTTCATTGGAAATTTTTAATTTATATTAGAAGAGAACTAGAATAATATGTAAGTGCAAAAAAATCATAACTGTCAGGGGACCCATAGCATTTGTTATGTTTTGCCTCCATGCTAAAAAATTATTTGTGAAAACAAACTGATAAAATTACAAGCTTTTTGAGAGAAAAGCTTGTCATGAATACAATCTAAAACAAATATCTGTGATTCTTTTAAATATTTCAGAACATTCCATCTAGAATATCTTAATTCATAGATTGGTGGTGCTTCACTTAGGCACTACTTTTTGTCAAAATGACTGCATAGTAGCAATCAGTATTACCGGTACCAATTTAAAACTTTGGTCTCCAAATATCAAGTTATTGTACGATGCACCTTTAGTGTTATGCAAAACAATTCAAATCCATCTTTGAACTTGAAAGATTCCGTTTTGAGTTGAAAACAGCTGTTTTGACCTCAAAACAGAGTCACTTTGAGTTCAGACTTTTTCAGAATATTTGGAACAGTACTCAAAGGGTCCAGTAGATAAGACTTAAATAATCTATTTCAATTGCATACCTTACAAATGAAAAGAATGTATTACAACTTCAGTGACAAAATATGGATAGCTGGCCAGAGTTGCTGAACAATGAGATAGGCAGCACACGAAAGAAAGAAAGAAAAAAAGAAAGAAAGAAAGAAAGAAAGAA